>JADBJO010003060.1:231080-233792 GCA_016801955.1 Conus betulinus | reverse complement strand
AGATCAGACCGGAACAAGAGGATAGCATTATATAAGATTCCTCCATTTGTTTTTTCAAAAATGTTGGAATGATGGTAAAATACCTCGGTTATGGAAACATTCCATTATCGTTCCTATATATAAACATGGAAAACCTCGCACTGATATAAACAGTTACCGCCCAATCGCCTTAACATCCCATACCTGCAAATTAATGGAACGAATCGTACTAAATAGATTATCTTATTACTGTAAGAAGCATGATGTCATACCGATTAACCAAGCTGGATTTCAAACTGGCAGATCCACAGTAGAACACCTAGTCAAACTTACAACTCAAGTGAAACAACAATTTGCAAGACGAAAGAACATACTAGCTACATTCTTTGACGTAAAAAAAGCTTATGATCAAGTATGCATAGTAGACTATTATACAAATTAAAAAACTGTTGGAATTAGCGGTAACATGTATAATTATGTTCAAGAATTCTTAGAACATAGATCAATTCAAACAAAATAGAACATACTTATTCAAAATCCGAGAACATTGCAAATGGGACTGCCACAAGGTTCAGTAATATCTCCTATCTTATTCAATATTTTAATGGCAGATTTACCCAAAGGCTTATCGAAAGGCACAGAGTTAGCTCAATTTGCTGATGATATATGCCTTTGGATGAGAGTAACCATGAAACGAATAACCCCTTCGAGGTCGCTGAATTACATAAAAGCTTTATACCAACGAGAACTCGATAAAATAAATGTATTTTTACAACAAAACGGGCTCACACTTTCTTTAGAAAAAACACATATAATGCTTTTCAATTCTGGGTATGACCCAGAAAAGCTCCCAGTTTTTACTTTAGATGGCATTGAAATAAAATATGTTAAATCAGTAAAATTCCTAGGTATAATCTTAACTTCTAAACTGTCATGGAACCAGCACATTGACCACATATTAAATAAAGCACGGAAAAGTTTAAAACTTTCTTAAGATTATAAACAAGCAACCATGGGGCCAAGACGCTTCGACTTTAATACCTCTATCAACCGCTCTAGTGCGATCTAGGTTAACCTATGCTCAGGAAGTATTTTTCAGCGCACCACAATATCTGTTAAATAAATTGCAGAGCATTGATTGCAAGGCTTACAAACTCGCTCTTGGTGTTCCACACATACATCCAACTTAGGAACATACAATGAGATGGAGTTCTACCTCTCAGCGAGGTTCGAAAAGTAGCTGCGTCGAAGTTTGTTCTGAAGAGTTTTACACAGAAAAATTTCTGTTCAAAAGAAGTTTGTTTAAATTCTGAAAAAGATTTTGGAAGACGAGCTAGAGGAATACAATCTACAAAATCAATCTACTCGTATACTTCTAACCTTATCAGAGATTCCAACATAAATAGTAATGAAATCGCTGTTAAACCATCCTTTTCACCAGTACCAAGATGGGAACAAACAAAGGCCTCCTTTGATACGATTCATGCAGATTTGTCAAAAAAAAGATTCACCCCAACGTACTAAAAATTTCCGTATGCTTACACCTGGAAAATCAGTACAAGAACCACCTAAAAATTTTTCACAGACGGCTCAGTGCTAGAAGACAGTAGGACAGGGCAGCTTTTGTAATACCTGACTTAAACGTGGAGAAAATGTACCATCTTGGCAGAAATTTTTCGATATTTAGTGCCGAGCTAGCCGCCATCCTAATGTCCTTAAATTATATTCTTTATCTCCATCTGAATGTCAGTCACGTACTAGTATGTACTGATTCTAGATCTGCTCTTGAAGCAATCCAGTCTTCAATTCAAAAAATCCGTTTGGAGATGATAACAGAAATAAATCATGTTATACATCTTTTATCCGATAAAGGCACATCAGTTAGTTTTTTGCTGGGTCCCCCTCTCATTGTGGCATTTCAGCAAATGAGGAGAGAGTCGATCAGGCTGCAAGAAAGGCAGCTCGAAATGTTGAAGGTTCAATTCCCCTTAATATTCCTTTGGATTTAACAGAATGCAATATTCTTCTAAACAAAACATCGGATGAAAGTTTCAGAAACTTGATAATGAAATCGGATACTCAGTATTATCAGAGTTGTGTTAAATTTTGTGGCAAAATCAACTCGAAAACCTCGTCAAGCAATCACCTTGCTTCTCTGTCTAGAGAGATTAGAAAGTTTACTGCACAGAATGCGGTTAAATTCCCTTCGTACGAAGTTCTGTAAAAACATTAGATGTATGTGTGGAGAAACACTCGGTGTAGGACATCTGTTAATCAATTGCCCAAGAGCAAGGGAATTATATCGTCAGTCGGGCGTTTGTAGTTTATCTGACGGATCCAGTCCGTCATCTGTGTCCAAGATTTTGAATGACTACTCTTTTCTTTCCTCAGTTTGTAAATGTTTGTTACACAGCCCAGTGGGCATTTACCTTTGATGTCTATCCTTTAATATTAGATTGTTAATTACTTAGCATTACTTACAGTACTCTTACTCCTATGCTACACTCAGTTTGAAGCGTATTTGCCTAAATCCGGAAAAATTGACACATTTACATACAAGCGCGCAGACACACACGCACGCACACTCACGCGCGCATATACGCGCGCGCGCGCGCGCACACACACACACACACACACACACACACACACACACACACACACACACACACACACACACACACACACACACACACACACACTCACACACAAACTCACATCCACACTTTGTCCCTC
>JADBJO010003060.1:206080-223580 GCA_016801955.1 Conus betulinus | reverse complement strand
TGACCAGAGAGTGAGAGAGAGAGAGAGGAGAGAGAGAGAGGAGAGAAGAGAGAGAGGAGAGAGAGAGAGAGAGAGTCTTTGACGGTTTGATAATTTATTACCTTCAGCGTATAGTCATAAAGGGGGTATACATACGATTTCACACACACACACACACACACACACACACACACACACACACACACACCACACACACACAACACAGAGAGAGAGAGAGAGAGAGAGAGAGAGAGAGAGAGAGAGAGAGAGAGAGAAGAGAGAGATCGACAGAGATAGAGAGGAGAATGAGAGAGAGAGACAGAGAAAGAGAGAGAGAGGGAGAAGAGAGAGAGAGAGAGAGAGAGAGAGAGAGAGAGAGAGAGGAGAGAGAGAGAGAGGGGGGAGAGAGAGAGAGGGTTTTTAATGATGAAAAAAAAAACAAAACAAAACAGAATAAGCACCATTATAGTTAGAGTCATCCTTCAGTTTACTGACGTACACAGACAAAAAAAAAAAAAGACTCGAAATGTTTCCTTGGACATATAGAGTTACAGTTAGCGAAAGTCATCAGTAAAAGAAAGCAATTGAATCTGCAAATCAAATCTGAAGTGGATGCATTACAAGTAAAAGGTCAATCTTACAAGAGAGAGAGAGAGAGAGAGAGAGAGAGAGAGAGAGAGAGAGAGAGAGAGAGCATGCAGACAGACAGACAGATAGATAGACAGAGAACATCACGGACAAAGACAGAATACAATTTCCATCTTCAAGCCGGAAAAAAACCGGAAAGCCTGAACTATTTACTATACAGAGCAAGAAACCGCGTTATCTGTAGTGAGAAGAATATATGAGGGTCGGAATGGGGAAACAGTAGGAGAAGCTGGAAGGGGGGGAGGGGTGGGGGCAAATATGGGGCAGCGGGGTCAGACACAGTGATGAAACAGAGAGAGAGAGAGAGGGAAAGAGAGAGAGACAGAGAGAGAGGGAGAGGGAGGAGAAAGAGAGAGAGAGAGAGAGAGAGAGAGAGAGAAAGAGAGAGAGAGAGAGAGAGGTAGAGAGAGAGGGGAGAGAAAGACAGAGACAAAGAGAGAGACAGAGAGAGAGACAGCGAGAGTGAGAGAGTGACAGAGAGTGAGAGAGAGAAGTAGAGAGAGAGAGAGAGACAGAGAGAGAGGGTGAGGGAGAGAGAGAGGGACAGAGAGAGAGACAGAGAGAGAGAGAGAGAGAGATTTCAGTATAAGCTGAGCTTGTATGGCTTCCTTGCCGAAGCATTCTGGACACGCCCCTGGGAGCTGGGAAAGGTGGCGGGTCGGGGGGGGGGGGGGGAGGAACGGTGTAGAGAGGGAGGAAGAGAGGAGGAGAGGTTAGGGGGGGGGGAGGGGGGTAGTTACATTACCGTGGGGGAGTCAGGACATGAAGGCATGACATGAAGAAAAGCAACTCAATCTCTTGAGTGAGACGGTAAGAAAGATTGGCAGGGGAAGCAGACACATGCCTCTTTCCTCTCTCTCTCTCTCTCTCTCTCTCTCTCTCTCTCTCTCTCTCTCTCTCTCTCTCTCTCTCTTTCAAAATCCAGTCATCATAAATCATCAGTCATCATTCCTTCTCTCTCTATCTGCCTCTCTTTTTGTTCTCCTCTCTCTCTCTCTCTCTCTCTCTCTCTCTCTCTCTCTCTCTCTCTCTCTCTCTCTCTCTGAAAATCCAATCATCATAGATCATCATTCATTTATTCTCTCTCTCTCTCTCTGAAAATCCAGTCATCATTAATCATCATTCATTTACTCTCTCTCTCTCTTTCTCTCTCTCTCTCTCTCTCTCAAAATCCAGTCGTCATAGATCATCATTCATTTAGTCTCTCTCTCTCTCTCTCTCTCTCTCTTTCAAGATCCAGTCATTATAAATCATCATCTCTCTCTCATTCCCCTCCCTCTCTCCCCCCCTCTCCTTTCCCCCCTCTATATCTCGTAACCTCTGCATTTCTCGATTATTTGCTGTTTTTTTGTTGTTGTTGTTTCCTGTCTGCATCCCCCTGTGAGGCGATGTACAGGAAGTACCATTGCTTGGTTTACACCCTCCTTCATTCAGATTTTGTTTTTTTTTTGTTATTCCCTGTCTTCCTCTTTCACCCCCCCCCCCCCCCCCCACACTTCTCTCTGAGATGTGTGCCTCTCTACTTCTGTTACGACACACACACACACACTCATGCACGCACGCACGCACGCACGCACGTACACACACACACTCACACACACACACACACACACACACACACACACACACACACACACACACACACACACACACACACCCTCCCCCTGCCCCACACGCACGCACCCCCACCTGCCCCCACACACGCGCACACACAAACACACACACACACACACACACACACACACACACACACACACACACACACACACCCCCCCCACCTACCCCCCCCCTCACACACACACACATACGCACGCACACGCACACAAACAGCGAATGTAGTAGCTAAGTAGCAAGCATACTCTTGGTCACTGCAGTGTACAGAGATGACAAGAACACACACTCACAGAGCATCAAGTCGAGTCTTAAGCTGCGGCTCAGCCAAGCGTCAATCTACATTGTGCAGTTTAAAAACCCCTACATCAACATCAGCAGCAGCGGTTGCAGCCATCGTAATCAAAGCCGCGCGACGACAAGAGCACTTTGATTTTTATTCGCAGTGTGGCCGATGCGGTCGATTTGTTTGAGAGACCGCCTCAACGTTCCTTCCGGAGATTTGCTCGATTCGGTTGCTAGGCTTGCCGATGTTAACAGCCCCTATACCCTTGCCTACTCCTGCACCTCGCTGCTCTCCCTCTCCTCCATCCCCCCCTCCCCCCGTCCCGCCGCGCCTACCCGACTCTCCCACATACCCCCCCCCCCCCCACCTCATTCCTTGGAGAGTGCGTATGTCGACACAATATTCCATTACCACTGCCACCACTACCGCCACCACTTTTTGTCTTTTTATCTGTGCGTTTCTGTTTTCTAATCAAAGTAGACTGAATACACAGACTGTTGACTGATTGTAACCTCTGAGTCATTATTGAATGCAAGAGAGCGCACGTCAATAGCAGTTATGGCCCTTGCATGTTTACATTTCTTTACACGCTTATCCGCATTGGCTTAACGCTGTGTCAGACCAGTTGAGATAGGCTAGAACACCACGGCTACATTAAAATGTTGTTATACTCTGCATAGTTAGGCGGGAATTGTCTTCAGTCGTGACAAACTCCTAGCATAACAGTAACAGTCTCCAAAATCCCTCGAAGTCGGAGTGTGGCTGCCCACGTGGCGGGGTAATAAAAAACGGTCACATGCGTAATGTTCTCATCCCTAGCTGATGCATTTGTACCATTGTGTTCAAGTACTTCGGCTGTTCGGATAATCCCTGGAGTCTTTTAAACAGGGTACGACAACAACCACAATACGCTCATGATTTGCTATTGTACAACAATCAACAGGTTGTGGATTTTTTTTTCTCATGAAAACTTCATCAAATTTGTCCATATTTTTGGATCAAACCCGAGAGCCTAGAACTCTAAATTCTGTTAAACATCTGAGAAGTCCGATTCAGTTTTGCTCTTAAAAAAAAAACAGCTGCATGGAAAACTGTTAATTTCATCAGGAATATGTTCCGCTGGTTTGCGTTGAAAAGATAACGGCGTGGAACAAATTGTTGATTTAATCATGATTATGTTATGTCAGTTTGTGTTGAAATGACAATGGTGTGCAAGACCGTTGAATTAATCGGTAATCTCTCACATGCGGTTTTGCATTAAAAAAAAACCCAGTGGACTGAAAAATAAAAGAAGAAAACCACACCTTGATTTTATGAGGAGTGCTTCATCTGATTTGATGCCATGGGGATGTGCTCTTAATATATTTCATACATTTATTATGCTTGGTACTCTAGCTAGAATGATCTTTTTCATTCATAAGGATCTTAATTGACTATATTTTCTTTCTGTTTTCTGTGCCGCGCCATATTGATAACACCAGATAACTGACTTGGATAGCCGATGAGAAAACTGTGCTGATTTAATTAGGAATGTTATATCATGCAGGGTTGAATTGAAAAGACAGTGGCTGGAAAACTATTGATTTATCCTGTAATCTCTGACATGCGATTTTGCATTGCAAAGACAGTGGATTGAGAAATCTAATTTAATCAGAATGCTTCACTTGGCTTGATTTTATGGAAGAACACATTTAAGACATTCTATGAATTCATTTCATTTTCATGCCCTGATCAGAAAAAATATCATTACGATTTCATTTTTCTTCTCTCAATGTTGATTACACGTACTCCTTCCATATTTTTTTCAATCAGTCTTTTCTAAAGTAAAATTTTGGTCAGTCTTGAAGTGCTTTTAAAATAGTAAACTTTGTTTGATGCAAGTTTTAACTTTCATTTTTAAAAGAAATCAGAGAAAAACCTTATCACGACGTTGGTCGAATGTCTAAAATGAATGTGGTGTTTTCAAACTTTTGGCTTGACCGCGATTAGGTAATCCAAATGGAAGATGAGGGCTGCAGATGAAGATAATACAGGCAAAATGCAAATGTAAGAATGAAACAACTTCACTGGTGGAGGTAATTTCTGCGAATTTTAAGACAATGCAAGAACTAATCTCAGAAGAACTGAACCTTGTTAGGAAATAATCGTTTCAAAGAATAGAGAAAACTGAATAATTAAAAAGAGATGAGAAGTGACTATCGTTGTTTATTCATTCACTATCGCCGTCTTTATCCAAATGCACATTTAGAACTTCTTGTGTTGGACCCAGCTTAGATGGGTTGAGCCTGGTCTAGCCGAATGTAAAAAATAGTTAGTAATTCATTTATTTTTCTTTTGGAGTGTAGGTCCTTCCTGACCGCAATAATTTGTGAATAGTCGTGCATGTTTCCATTTCATTCTACTATTTCAGAACTATTTGAAATTATAGTTGAGCTCTTAAATTTTGAGGTGTTTTGTTCTTGGTTTATCTGCGAGTGAACGAATATGAATAAGTATTTGTGTGTGTATATTTGTGCTATTGTGTGTGAATACATGAGCGCACATGCCCCTTTGTATGTATATGTACGTGTGTGTGTATCTATCTATCTATCTATCTATCTATCCATCTATCTGTCTGTCTGTCTGTCTGTCTGTCTGTCTGTCTATCTATCTATCTATGTTGCGCGCGCGCGCGCGCGCGTGTGTGTGTGTGTGTTGTTATTCTGTTTCACGTCTGTTCCACTAAAAGTGATATTAGACGGTGGGAAAGGATGGGGGAAAAAAAAAAGCGATGGGGAGAGTGGGGAAGGAGTTGACTGCGTGTAAAAGTTTGATATGAACGCACGTGTGTTTGTCGGTGTTTGCATGAGTGTGTACAAGTATTTAAGATATAATTATTGCATAGGGAAAAGGGGGTAAAAAATGTTACATAATTATCAATCAATGAGGATCAAAGCTATGAACATATGAAAATCAATGAGAATATACCAAATATAAAATAACAATAACCCATTAATCCTTTAACATCGAATTAGGAAATAGCACACTAAGAAAGCAACAGCAACACATGCATTGCAGGTCAATATGGATATATATATATATATATATATATATATATATATACTTGTGTGTGTGTGTGTGTGTGTGTGTGTGTGTGTGTGTGTGTGCGTGCCTGCGCGCCTGCGTGCGTGCGTGGATGCGCGCGCGCGCGTGTGTGTGTGTGTGTGTGTGTGCGTGTGTGTGTGTATGACCCCAAGTTCCAAAAGAAATTCGATGACCGTATTCTTCCCCATTTCATAAAAGCAGACATAGACCTTGGAGTAGTTTGTGGTTTATCCAAGTTTCCTGATGACCCTCCATGGACTTTCTTCACTCCAGAGATCCGGTTTGATTTAGCCTCGTACCGGACAGATTCCACTAGTTCCCTGGCATACAAGACCCATTTTGCTGAACTCTGTTCAAAATTTCCCTCTTTCAGAAGAATTTTCACTGACGGTTCCAAATCTGAGGAGGGGGTTGCCTCTGCTGTGTTTTGTGCAGTGGACCCCCCTCAGAGATGTACCGAACACATTCCCACCGATAGCTCCATCTACACTGTTGAGCTGACAGCCTTGATCCTGGCTCTTAAAATGGTCTGTAAAACTAAACATAAAGATTTTTCCCCATTTTATCACCCCCTGTCTGCTCTGGAGGCCACTGCTGGCCGTAATCTCAAGCACTCTTAGCTGTTGAAAGTTTTCGAACAGTACACTTCTCTGAAATCAGATGGTTACAACATAGTTTTTGCTTGCGTTCCCAGCCATGTGGGCATTCGGGGCAACGAGGTGGTTGATCAACATACCAAAAGTGCCACAAAGGAAAAGTTGAGCAGGTTGTCTATTCCTCACACTGATCTGAAAACCAAACCACGAGCCTATGTCAAAGACCTCTGGCAAGAGGATTGGACCTCGCAGACGGATAACAAACTATTTCAAATCGCCCAAACGTGAAAGAGTTTTTACCATGCTCCCGAGGCGGCCGTAAAGACAAAACTGTCTTGTGCCGTTTGCTTACAGGCCACTCGTTTTACACCCATTCTTATCTTTTAAAAGGCGAAGATTTAAGAAAACATTATGAACAGAATACCAACGTTTTTCATTCAAAGCAAAGAAGCATAATTAACACACAAAAAACGCGCGCGCGCACACACACACACACACAAGTGCACACACATGCGCGCGTGCGTACTCACGCACATACACATACACATACGGACGCGCGTGCCCGCGCGCACACACACAAAAGTACGCACTTACATAAATACACAAATACACGCATCTCAATACGAACACACCCATACCCTCACATACACTCAAACTTGCACACTCATACACAGACTTAAACACGCCCACACACACACACACACACACACACACACACACACACACACACACACACACACACACACACACACACACACACACACACACTCATACTCGAGCACTCGTACACACATGCATTCACTCTCATAAGCACACGCATGCACGCACACATACGCGCGCACGCACATACACATCCACGCCCATTGAGGACACACACACACACACACACACTCACACACATACATATATACATAGGCATATAACATATATATATATATATATATATATATATATATATATATATATATATATATATATATATATATAAAGAACATAGTAAGCACGTTCAGGCCAATCCTAAGGCCGCCCTCTATTACCCTGCTGCCAAAAGGAAGATGGAACCCTGTGAACCCTGGTGCCAGCTTTGCTGCTGATCGCAATGTGAGCAATTTTCCTCTTCACTTCCACCACTGCTGCATCTGCTCTGACTTCTGTCTTCTATCTCTGGGTTTTCCCTGTCTTCCCCGTCCCTATCTGCTGGAGAGCTTAAGGGAAAGGATTCAGACTATGTCTGCGAAGACATTGACCGAATTAGGTCCCTGTTCCACTGCTATCGATGCGAAAGGAAAGAAAAGACAACTGGGTTCACAGATGTATGTGGGCACACACACACACACACACACACACACACACACACACACACACACACACACACACACACATATATACACACACACACACACACACACGCACACACACACACACGCACACACACACACACACACACACTCACACACACAAGACACACACACACACACACACACAACACACACACGCACGCACGCAGCAGCACGCATCCACAAAGAGCAACTCACAAATACACACACACACACACACACACAGGCAGACACACAGAGGCACACACACACACACACACACACAGACACGCACGCGCGCGCGCGCGCGCACACACACACACACACACACACACACACACACACACACACACACACACACACACACACACACACACACAGCACGCACGCACGCACGCACGCGCGCACGCGTCCGCACACACACATTCACAACACCACACACACACACACACACACACACACACACACACACACACACACACACACACACACACGTACACATACGCACTCACTCACACTGACGCATGCACGTATGTCTGTATGCAGATACATACACACACTTCCCTAATTTTGCCCCCCCCCCCTACACACACACACACACACACACACACACACACACACACACACACACACACACACACACACATACATGGGAACACACACACACACACACACACACACACACACACACACACACACACACAACACACACACACACACACACACACACACACACACACACACACACAACACACACACACACACACACACACACACACACACACACACATACGCACTCACTCACTGACGCATGCACGCATGTCTGTATGCAGATACATACACACACTTCCCTAATTTTGCCCCCCCCCCCCCCCCCTACCCCTACACACACACGCGCGCGCATAATCCACGACCTTTCTACAGTTATAGCTCTGCCAGGTCTTGGGGTTCCAGAACGACAGGCGGCTCTTGAAATCCCCCCTCCTCCGCCTCTCGAGTTTCCCAAATCCATCTTCTCACCGACTGGATTCAGCAGACTAAGGGGCTTTGTCAAACCGAAGATATTGACAGCGAGTATCTCATCATATGATGATTACCACTACTAACTTCTATGACAATGGACCAATGTTTTCAACCCTCTCTCCACCTTTCTTCCACGTCTATGATCATCTGCATCGTGTAGTGTCCCCTCTGGCGGCTGCTCCATATCTCTCAATGGCTGTTCTGACCTTTTTCTGTGGCACCACAGATACCACACAGGTGATGACCAAAGATTCAGCATTCTTGTCAGGCAATGGGGGTCGCTCGTTCACTTTTGGCACCCTCCACACTGCTGGCAGTGTCCTCAAATCGAGCCCAAAGACGATGGATTACTAATATGGCCAACCCTCGGTGCATTTACCGCGACGGCTGCATGGTGTCTAGCCTGTGACTGCTCGATGCTCTGTTGTGGTGTACGGTTTTCAGTGTCAGCATTCTTTTACATGAAAACGAGGGCTCTCTGGGAGGCATACAAAGTGAATCATTATGGATGATCGTTTATCTAAAAATATCGCATTACTCTGCTTTTGCGCAGCCTGTGCAACTAATAAGCAGCCGCAAAGAAAAAAAAAAGAAAAGTATAAAGGAACAGTTCTGGGCGTAGTTTACGAGATTTTAACGGGCTTCTCGCCTGACACTTGGCAACAAATTTAGATTGAAATAATGAAATAATTGGCTATAAATAATTGTACTCTGGCTGACAGTATGAAAATAATTGTTTGAACAGTACTCTGGAGTTATGAAATACTGTTCTTTATGGAATCATTGTTTAATCTGTACTCTGACAGTATGAAATCATTGTTTAAACTGTTCTGACTTTGACATTGAATGAAACCTGGCAGTATTCATTGTTTACACTGTGCTCTGAAGTACGAAATCATTGTTTAAACTGTTCTCTGACAGCATGGCATCATTGTTTAAAACTGTGCCCAGTATGAAATGACAGTATGAAATCATTGTTTAAACTATACTCTGACAGTATGGAAATCATTGTTATGACACTAAATACTCTGACAGTATGAAATCATTGTTTAAACTACATACTCTCACAGTATGGTTTAATCATTGTATGGAATTTGTTTAAACTGTACTCTGACAGTATGAAATCTGACAAATTCTTAAGTTTCGATTAACCTGCATTTTTTTTTTGTTTTTTTTTGCTATTCATCATATTACTCATAATCCCACAGAAAAAACTGTTCATCTCTGGATCTTCCATGTTATTACGTGGGCAAGCATTTTGAAGCGGTGGTTAGATTCACATTTCAAACAAGAAACACCAATAATTGTATGAAAAAGAATATTATCGTGCGTCGCTATGGCCCCCTTCACCCCTTTCCCTCTTCAGCCATCTCAGTCCTTCGTTATACCTATACCTCTCACCTCCCCAAACGCAGAGACATGCTTCTGATTTGAAGAGATCAACAGATTAAAGAAACAGTATGTAACAACACTACCGCACTGCTATAACAACAACAACTACATTTCATTTCTACAACACCTGACTGCTAAACTGAAATAAACGGTACCGTTTTTGAATTCAATCCATCTGTACTGCTGTATCATATTAAAACCGCAATCAGAAAAAGCTGACAGACAAAGAGACAGACAGAAAGTCACACACAGACAGACAGACATAGAAATAGATGACACAACTGGCCCTATCATAAACTTTCCTCCCAAAATTCATCAAATCGGGGAATTAAGAATATCAAGAACGAGCAAGTCGAAGAGAGGAAGACGGTGACTTTGTTTTGACTCTTTTAATTTCCTTTCAGAAAAGGGAACAGGAGAAAAAAAAAGGAGAAAAAAAGAGTAAAAGTAATTAGAGATTACAAGGTCGTGATGCTGTCTGGAACAAATAGGGGTTGGAAGGGGACGAGCAGACAACGCAGAGAAATCAGACAGATTCCAGAATTAAAAAACGAGGCTTCCGGCGCCCTTACAGCTTTCACCGGAAATGTGACGGGACAACGATGGACGTCATTTCCTCTCCGCCTCATGGCCTTCATTCCTTCCCATTTCCGGCCTCTCTTCTTCCCCTCCCTCATCTTCCATCCTCCTTTTTTTTTCATTTTTATTTACTTTCTTCCCCCAGACCCAAACCAACCCATAAGAAAAGAAAAAAGCAGAAGCACAAGCGGCCCATGGCGATAACAGAGAGGAGGAGGGAGGGCTAAACCACGTATCTCATCGAGCTTCGATCCGCATCGTTCGTGTCTTGGTCGTTGATGAAGCGGGTGATGGTAAATCCGTGGCAGCAGCATCATAGGCAGAGAAATGGCCGCGTCAATCACAGGGATTAATGTGGTTCTTTGCTGACACCCCTGGGTACGTTTGCGAGCGAATCACTCTCCAGGTTTTTCGTTTTTTTTTTTCTTCGTGATTATCTTCAAACATCAGAAGTTTTGTCATCCACCCCCCCCCCCCCCCCCCCCCTTCCCATGCATCATAAAGTTTGTAAAAGAACTCGTCAAAGTTCCGCAAAGATTGACAAAGTTCCGTGGTCTCTGATGACAAAATCAGGTTTGAGGAGTGTGTGTGTGTGTGTGTGTGTGTGTGTGTGTGTGTGTGTGTGTGTGTGTGTGTGTGTGTGTGTGAGTGTGTGAGTGAGTGTGTGTGTGTGTGTGTGTGTGTGTGTGTGTGTGTGTGTGTGCGTGTGTGCGTGTGCACGCGCTTACATGTGAAAACATGCAAACGCGCTGTGTTTTGTGTGTGTTGTGTGTGTTTTGTGTGTGTATTATCAATATATTTTCTTAATTTAAAAATATTCTCGGATATTTAAGGAGGGTCGTCGGTTGCAGAGAATTTAAAAGGGGTCATTGTTGCAGAGAAGAACAGAGAAAAGGCAATAGAAGGGGATGAAATGGGGGAGGGGGAGAGAAGAGGAAAAACAAGAGGGAGACAAGAATGGGAAAGAGAGGGATGGGAGCTGTTATGTTTTTCATCCTTACTCATTTGACTGTTCACATGCTATATAGTTTCAACAGGAATTTCATTTCAGAAACGACACTGGCGTCAAATTCATTTTCATTTGATGGACAGAAACGTGAAGACCAAATGAAATCGGTAGAGAAAGTTACCACATGTATTCCTTTACCCTTCGTAAAACTAAAGCAGTTTGCACTGCCAATGTTTCGAGTGATCTGACAGAATATTTTGAAGTCTGAGTCGTGGATTATGAAGTATCTTCTATACTATGCCCAGCAGATCTTTCTCTTTATCTCTCTATAACTTCACTCTGACTTTGCAATTGATGTTTTGGGGTTTTGATAAACATTAAAAATAACCGGACGTACGCGACATTAGTGACTCTGAAAATAAGGTATTTTATTCAGTTCAAAAGTGAATTCTTGATTTTAATTTTTTTTGACGACAAAAAAAAAAAACAAAAAAAAAAAAAAAAAAAAAAAAAAAACCAACCACCACAACAACAAAAAAAAACGAACTGTTTCAATAGATTATGAAACATAACAACCGACAGACCAAGAGACTGGAGGAAGTCAAGAAAGGACAGAGATGACTGACACAGACCGGCCAGACATGAAAGAGTTTGACGAAAGATCCAGTCATCTTTTCATCTCCGAGTAATTCTACTACACCCCACTTCCTGTGCGTTCCAACTCCCCTGCATGCCTCTCACACTACCCTTTCTCCTTCCATTTCTCCCCCGTGGTCGTGTCTTGCAATGAACCTGATCCTCAAAGATGGAGCCATCAAAGCGTCATCCTGATGGTTCTGTGTAACAAGCATGGCAGGAGATGCTGTGCGCAGAGCCTAATTCAGAGTTCTAATCAGCACACTGTGTGATCCCCCTCAGCCTGTGGCCTATAAACGTTAGGTTGAGCCTTTCGCGTCTTTGGAATTTCTATCCCTGGCTACAGAAAGGGGACCATAATCTTCTTCCCGGTAACCCCCCCCCCCCCCCCCCCCCCTCCTCTCAGCAAATCTGTTTACATATGTGCAACACTTTCCGTTGGTGTTCAGGGGGGGGGGGGGGGGGGGGGGGGGGAATGAAGGGGCCGTTTTCTTGGAGATATTGAGCGACATCCTTCCAACCTTTTGTCTCCTGGATATTCAGCACGTGCTGATGTCTTCCAAGGTACTCCTCTATCCACAAATTGGTCTAGACATCAGCAACAGACACACATCAGCCAATGCTCTAGAACGATCTGTCTGGGCAATCTCCGAACGTAAATAGTAAAACTTCAGAGGATCCCAAACACATTATGTCACCGTGACGAATGACAAGGCAGACGTACAGTTGGTAGGACGTAGCGTAGAATGCAAATGACACAGAATCTTATACCAAGAGAAAAAAAAATCCGCTCAACAGAAACCTGTACCGCTTGAAGTATCAAAGAATTTCCCAGTGAAGAAATACGTTCAAAATCTCCAGAGATGAGAGAAAGCCCTCATCTTCTGTCTGAGAGCTGACACTGTCAACTGCTACCCAGTGTGTGCATCCTGAAGATACCAGCGCCCATGGATAACGATGTCGTCACACCAACACTGGGGGTTCCCTCTCCAGCAAGTGTTCATCGTCATTGTATAGCCTGACATTTTTTTCTTCTTTTTTTTTTTTTTCTTTCTGCCTCTGAACGTTCTTGTTCACATTGGAAGGAGTGGTGGTTTGGGCGTGGAAGTGGGGGTACAACAGAAAGTCCATTTTACGAAGAAACGCAATAACTCAGCTTTGACCGTATTTCTTACATTGGAGTACAGGAGAAATAAACTCAAAAAGGAAGGAGTAGTGGTTTGGGCGTGGTAGGGGGACTGGGATGGGGGTGCAACAAAAAGCCCTGTTTATGACGAACCCAGTAACTCAGCTCTGACCATATCCCTCACCATGGAATACAGGTGAAAATAAAACAAGACATGTTCTAAATCAGTGACCAGTTGTGCCCCATGCTTCAAACACCTGGAGGTCAGACGGTCAGTCAAATCCACCATCTAAATCTGAAAAGAAACTGAACAATGGTTTGTAAGATAATAAGATATGAAATATCATTCTGAAAATAAGGAAATCTCTACTTAAATGTTATCATCGTTGTAGCTTTGGATATGAAGATATGTAACAGGCGTAAAACATACATACCATTTAATGATGATACACGAATATTTTTCAAACATTTGTATTCATTCCAGATAATTTGGTGTTCTGATTGTTGACTGTCGCTAGCCACATGCAGCTGGGATAAAGTTAGAAAACAAAATGAATGGTTGGCACAGAGAGAGAGAGAGAGAGAAGAGAGAGAGAGAGAGAGAGAGAGAGAGAGAGAGAGAGAGAGAGAGAGAGAGAGAGAGAGAGAGAGAGAGAGAGAACGAGAGAGTTTTGAACGACCAACAACACGTTTTACACCATTTCATTGCATCTTTTTTATGTCTGTATGCACGGGACCTAGATGCTCACAGGGCAAAATTACCTTCATATTACGTCTTCTCATACACAAAATGTCCCTCAACAACAGAAATAAACGGTAAGAGACAAAGACACACCCGCAGCAGTCCCATCATCATCGATTTTTCATCTGTTGCTGACAGTCGCCCAATGATCTTGTTTTGACTGATGCGAAAATACCAATGTATGTATTGAAGTGGAACTTGCCTGTAACTGACGTGCAGAGTAGAAGCTGCTTGGTTTGAGATATAATGGCGACTAGAGTCTAGGGGTACAAATGAGTTTACGTTTTCCAGCACATGCAAGCTTGTCTGAGTGTGGTCATCACAGGGCTGTTCCCGTGTATTTGACAAGGAGGGGAAATGTGGCAAGAAGTTTTGCTGCAGGAAGTGGCCTCTGGAACAACCTTTTCCATTTCAGCACGTGAATGAATTCCACCGTTTCACAGCAACGAGAAAGCATTAAAAGATATTTCTTTAGCAATTCTAAACCATGCAACATGTAGCACGCTTAATGGCAAAGGCGTTATGAGGAATGTAGAAGTGGAACATTCATAAATATTGATGGTGTTGTGAGTGTAGCGTTTCGTCAGGGTAGTCACAACACCCGGTACTGAAGAGAGTTATTCAGTCATTGAAGTTGACTTCCATGTCCTGTTTGCATTAGAAACAATTGTGTTGATATTATCGCTGCAGATTATCAAATGATTGCGTTGATATCATCATTGCAGATTTTGCATTTGCTTTTTGCCATTTGTATCTATTTTCTTTCGTGCTGCTCATGAAATATTGCATTTGTTTTAATTGCTTCTCCTTGGAACTAATAATGTCATCATTGTTTTTTTTTCCCCTTTGTTTTACCTCGTAGAATCATGCTGCATTGAAACACATCATACTACACACTACACACAATGCAATACACCATACTCCAATGGAAAGCACCTTTCCCCTGCCAATTTCATAACAACACCACACCATAGCTTTTTTGTGGCATCAGTTATCAGATCAATGGAGTACCGGTGATTTTCTTTTCTTTATCCTCTTTTTTCATCTCCTCTTCATGCTTCACAAAAAAACAAACAAACAAACAAAAAAAAAAAAAAAAAAAAAAAACCGAAAAAACAAAACAAAAACAATTTCTACCAGGTGTTTTTTTCTTCTTTTTCTTTTTTCTTTTTTTTTTTTCAACCAGTCTCTTACACAGCATGCATAGTCTGTACGTTCTCTTACTAATGGACATACCATAGCTCATCACATCACACCATACCTCACCAAATATTCCCGCATTACTTTACACACTGCAATACTTTCCCCTCCACACAGCAGCAGTACCCTGTACACCATACCACATGTCATCGTACCACACCACGCCAACCAAGGCCACACCTTACCAAATTACACTTCATCATACCACACAACGCCACATCATATCACACCAAATTACCTATCCTCACCGTATCACCCACAACGCCCCGCCCCATATCACACCAAACCACATCGACATCACATTGCCTCACATCATTCTCACCATCCTACCCCACCTTGTAAATGCACATCAAACCCCTCACATACCTCACAGCACATCACCTCACAACACTCTGCACCATCCACCACCCCACAGCACATCACAATACAACACTACACGTTCATACCCTCACACTACCTCACAGCACAGCACCACTCTAACGGTCACTCTCTCCCCCCCCCCCCCCCCCCCCCCCCCCCCCCTTCGTCCTCCCGCCCCGCAACACTTCCACAAAAGGGAGAAGAAGTAAACTGGCCTTCGATTCAGGGGGTAGGAACGGCAGTTGTTAGCGGTTCAGAGTGTACCTCGGTTCGCCCAGACCATGGCAGGCCGCTGCTGTCACTGGTGT
The DNA here is from genome assembly GCA_016801955.1 of Conus betulinus. NCBI lineage: Eukaryota > Metazoa > Mollusca > Gastropoda > Neogastropoda > Conidae > Conus > Conus betulinus. The sequence goes on along the minus strand of JADBJO010003060.1, from coordinate 207,745 downwards.
CAGTGAATACAGACAGACTGACTGAGCTCTGATCTCATTGCGCTGGTCCTCCTTTCCAAAGCACTTCCGTTGAACCCTTCCATCCATTTCGGTTTTTTTTCTCTCCAGCATCCCCCACCTTTTTCTTTTTCCGATCCAGGGTTTTTCCTTTCATTTCCCTTCTCACTCTCTCCTTCCTTCTCTCTGTGTTTCTGCACGAGGCAGAAAATCAATGAGATTTTCTGCAGTCAAGGTGGGAGCAGATAACACATTTCTGGCCTCTGACCAGGCGCTGTGATCTATGGAGGGGGGGGGGGGGGGGGGGGGGGGGGGGGGGGAGCACTATTGCAAGGGGGTGATCCTACTCCCTCAGGCAGGAGGACAGAGAGCAGGACGAGAGGAGTGGTTCAGAACGCCTTAAGGTTTCTACACAGCAACAAAGAGTGCGCTGGCACAACAAAGTTTGATGATGGGAAGTGCGGAAATAGGGGGATGGTTTTTTTAGGAAAGGTGGAGGGTCAGGGGGAAGAGAGAGGGAGTTCTATCACCTGGTAGCTAAGCGATCATTATAACACTAGACAACGAAAACAGGTAATTGAGAAAGAGGCGGAGGTGTATAATTGAGAAAGAGATAGAGGTGATAATTGAGAAAGAGGTGGAGGGGGAATGTGGAATGAGCAGTCTGTTTCCACAGAAACATTGTGCCAAAGCTGACCAACAGTGCCGGGGTGGGGATGGCATGCGGAATATGTTGTTCCATGACATACTTTGCATGTGCACACATGCAGCCTGGGTGGATTTCTAAATCGCTCTCACCTGCCAGTCCAAAGCAGTTTGCTTTGTTTAATTTATCTAAGATCTGAGTTTTGGCATTTTGGTTTTCAGAAGAGGGTCTGTAGTGAAGGAATGTGCAAACCTGCAAGATTCTGTTTTCCCCATTTCCATTGCTTCCTCAACCAGTTCATCTCTGCTAATTGACTGACTTTGAGCTGAAGACTTTTACCATAACATTCTTTTGTGTATAGTCTTGCATCTATAACGCACGATATTCCAATAATTTTATGGAAACAGAATGAAAAACGTCAAGGCAGTAAATTTCTTTGTAATACACATGAGATACTGATAAGCAGGCGAGCCTGTTTAAATCAAAGCCTGTTGTTAAAGCCCAGGAATTGTAAACAGTTTTTTAAGCCTTATTTGAGTGTGTACTGCGACTGGCGATTTCTTGAAACATTTCACATGCTTAGCAGCTGCACAGAAGTATTTCCCCTCCCCCCACAGTCAAATGCATGCCTTAACCTTCTTGTGCCCACCGTGTCAAGATGTTTTTGTGCCTAGAAGTTGAGATCCTCTTCAGAAGGCACGTAATGCTATGTGGTGAAAGCTGGCTTGTGACTGGAGTTGTACTGACGTTGCCTGTCAGCGAAGCAGTAAAGAGTGAGGTTGCAGGATGCACTGCAAAGTGGGCTCTGTGGCCATGAAGTATAGGCTTGTACACCTATGGGGATGCTTCCATGGATGTTCTGTTGTGTTGTGTCTGTAGTTTTCAAGGAGCAGTTATGTCTCTTGGTGTCTCAATAGAATGCTCTAAGCGTGCCTGCAACCTGTGTGAACAAGTGCAGGCTTCCAAGGGTGACGGAGGATTGCTCCTGGTGGCCGGTTTGAAGGGCTGTCTCTTGGTGTCTC
>JADBJO010003060.1:193580-196080 GCA_016801955.1 Conus betulinus | reverse complement strand
ACACAGACACACACACACACACACACACACACACACGCGCGCGCAGGCATATAATATACTATAGTGAAAGAGTTCTGCTATAACTGCTCAGCTGAAAAATGAAGTTGGTGGAGAGAGGGCACAGGGCTTATGGAAGCCCATCAAACAATCCCTTGGCCTTCTAAAAAACACATTAGCATCAAAAGGATGTGCTGAAAACCACACAAAGAAAGAAAGTTGGCTTTGTCGCATAGGATGAATTGATTCAGGCATCCAACCAGGCATATTGTCTGGATCTGCGTGGGTCAGCAGTGTGGCCATACATTTACCTTTCCGGTCCCACACCTCTCTCAGTCATCAATTTGTCTGTGATAGTGTGTTGGGACAGACAACCCGACCCCCCCCCCCCCTCCACCCCCAGCGTCTTCCTTTCCCGGTCGTCTGTTAGTCTCAGGTGTGGTAAAGGTTACAATGTTACATGGTGACAGGACCACCACCAAACCCTTGTCACCAAAATGATGATAAAGTCTATGGTTTAGTCAAAAGTTACGGGCCTTCAGGAAAATTTTGAAACTTCCCATTCTTCTCCTTCCTTCTCCATCCTTCTCCATCCTTTTCCCTTCCTCCTTCTCCATCCTTCTCCTTCCTTCTCCATCCTCTCCTTCTTCCCTCTCGTTGCCGCCAACCCCCCCCCCCACCCGTTTTTTTCCTATCTTACCCCTACCCCCTCTACTCCCTTACCTTTTACGATTAATGTAAATCCAAGGAACAGGCTCCCATAACCAGTGTCTCTCCTTTTTTCGCTGCCACCTTAACTGCAGAACATCTGATCGATCATGCACATGCTGAAAGAGGGAGAGAATGTGGTGGGAAAGGGGGAGGAGGTGGGGGATGGAGGAAATCCTGAATCGGCAAAAAAAAGAGAAAAAAATGGAGGAAAGGGACTGGGGAGGGACAGGGACCGAAGTGGGGGTGGCGCGGGGTCAGTGGCGACGGAAGGGCCTTTGGAAACGAAGGCTAGAGAAATGGTGCGCGAGATCGGAGCTCAGTGGGTCTTATCTGTATTCATTGAAACCCAATGACAGTCGTCTGCACTGCTCTGGGCGAGGTCACATGCACCCAGAACTACCCCAAACTCCTCTTCTTCTTTTCCCCCGAATCAAACATCAAGTTTGCTTCGTCTCACTTCTGCCAGTTCTTTGGCTGCTTTTTTTTTTTTTTTTTTTTACATTGGTGGTGTGGTGTACAGAGGTTTAGTTTGATACTGGGCGCGGTGTTGTGATGTGGCTTCTGTGATAAGGGACAGCGGGATGCAATAAGGTTCAACGTAGTGTGACATGGTGTTGAGGTGTGAAGGTGATGACGGTGACTGTGGTGATGGGGGTGTGGTGTGATAAGGTTGAGATGTGATGCGGTGACGCGTGGTGTTATGCGCTGATTTGTTGTGGTGTAGTGAAGTGTAAAGGAAGAGGGGTGGGGGGGGGGGGGGGAGAGGAAATGACAAGTGGTGTGATGTATGGGGGACTGTTGTCTGTCGACAGGTGCTCTTTGTGTGCTGTTGCCTGGCGTGGACTGGAGAGGTGTGATGTAGTGTGGTATAATGTGGCATAATGTGGTTGCCTGTGGCATAATGTGGTATAGTGTGGAGTGTTATAGTGTGGCATAATGTGGTATAGTGTGGCATAATATGGTATGGTACGGCATAATGTGGCATAGTGTGGCATAATGTTGTGTAGTGTGGCATAATGTGGTGTAGTGTGGCATGAAGTGGCATAGTGTGGCATAATGTGGTATGGTATGGCATAATGTGGTATAGTGTGGCATAATGTGGTATGGTATGACATAATGTGGCATAGTGTGGCATAATGTGACATAGTGTGGCATAATGTGGTTTTGGTGGGCATAATGTGGTATAGTGTGGCATAATGTGGCATAGTGTGGCATAATGTGACCTGGATTGCTGTGATGCCTTATACTGAGAAATGCAATCAAACAATGACCGGTACGGTACAAATGGTGTGGTGTTGTGTGATATGTTGCGTTGTTGTTTAAATATGGTGCAGTGTTGGTAAGGTAAAGAAACCTGAGAATTGCAGTGATAAGGTCACTGATATTATAGTGCATTAAATGAAACTGCTCCAAGATTCACATGTAACGTGCTAGACATCACGTACATTCGGCGAAAAGAATGATAATAGAGAAATTCAAATCTCTTTGTATTGTATAGCATTGATAGATTTATTTTATTGTATTGCAATGTAATGTATTATATTGTATTGTACTGTAATGTAAGCATTGTATTGTACTGTACTGTGCTGTACTGTACTATGTCGTATCTATTGTACTCTGAAAGTTTTCATATTGACAACTAGTTAAAGGTCCATTTTACTTGATGATTTTTTTTTGCTTTTATGTTTGTTGGTATATTTTTTTTTCATGTAACAAATGTTTATGGACTTGCAGACATGCTGCTGATGCAATTGATTTGCGCACTGTCCTCTTTCTGCGCACCTGTAAGCTG
>JADBJO010003060.1:173580-183580 GCA_016801955.1 Conus betulinus | reverse complement strand
TAATTGTGTTTGATGACTTTGGAATGATTACCTCAGTACTTTGGCGATAGTGACTTTTTTGAACAACGAATAGACCCCACAACACCACCGGTACTCCGTGTAAGTTCCGTGTGCAAAATCCTTCAAGAGGCCTTTTGTCGTTGCTGAGCAATACACACTACATGGAATACAGAGCACCCACCCCCTCATCCCCACCCACTTACCTATTGATTCCTCCTTCCCTTTGGCAGCGAAACATTGGTTTTATTTTATTTACTCACCACAATCTAAAGATGCTCCAGTGTTATTATTATTATTTTATTTATTTTTTTTTTTTTACATCAAACCTATTTCTACACATCCCTCCTTTTTTGTTCAATGCATTGGAATGCCATTGAGAACTGCACACAAAACACGTTTGCATGTTTTGAAACATAAACTCTTTCCTATCTGCAAGACTCGAGTCGCCATCAGGGCTTAGACAATACAGCTTGTATCTCTACGCCATTAACGTGTAATTTCCACGGACATTCGTCATACCTGTAGATTCTCACCAGTCAAAACAAACTGACTGTGCAATTGTTGGTAAAGCGTGGAAAATCGACCGTGGCTGCCATTTCCTGACCCTTGCATTTCTGTCGCATGGTGAAAGTTATGTGAGAAGAAATATCTTTTTTAATCAGTTAGTATGTTCCTTTTTTTTTTTTTTAATTGCAGATTTCATTAAACGTGTCAAACAGCCAAGCATGGTATGGATGTGGATTGATTAAGTCATTAGTACAGGAAACTCTTTTTTTTCTTCTTTTTTTTGTCTTCTGGATGTGATGGATATAATCAGAGATAAGTTGTTGTCTTCACAAACAGGGCTCTGAACTGCGCTATCTCAACCACTCCTTCCTCTTCCCCCCAAACCACAACTTCTCGAACTTTCAAAGCTAAAAAAAATGTATGGTGCCATATTCTTTTTTTTTTTTTTTTTTTTTTTTTTTTTTGTCCCAACCTCTGCGCCACCTCAGAGGAGCACCCACGCTGCTCATTCCGACACCCCGTCCACAGCCACAGTCCGGTCGGTCCCGCCGCAGCCCTGGCATCGGCAATCCACAGGGATCAACGAATGTCAAGTCGTCAAGAGACAACCCACTGGAGGAGACACTGCAGTGCTGCCGAGTCACTTCGGTGGTGTTCAGTGGCGCCTGTGTTCTGATCTAACATACGCAGGACACCACCTACTAAGCCCCTACTGACGACATAATTGCTTAGTCGAGGAGCCGGCGTGAGTGAGCTCTCCCACCGGAGGGCGCCACCACGTCCGTCCAGCGACAACCCCCATGGACTCGCCGATACCGGTCACCCCGACGGAACCAAACCAAGGCCACAGACGTGGAGAGGACATCGAAATTGAGGTCACCATGAGAGCAGGGCATGAAGGGCCACAGAATTTGAGACATTTTTTTTATGCTGATCGATGAGAATAAAGATGATTAAGATGATACTAAGGATCTCCATTTCGATCTGACACTACAGAGGGGAGGAACCGCCTGGCAATGAACGGTCCTACTGCTTTGTGGACAGCACTTCTGAGATGTCGATGGTGCCAGTAAGGGAAGACTACAGGGCTGTACTCTACGCTTACTTTCATAATCTATCCCGGCGTCAACCAGGCCCGAGAGATACAGGCACCTGCAGTGTTGGTCAGGAAATTTGAGCAACACTTTCAGTACACGCATCCATTGAGCGGATGAAACTCGACTGTGTGGTCCCAGTCTTCCCAACTGAGTCCGCACCAAACTCAACTCTGAGTAGGAGCCGGGCGGGGCAGACAAATCCCACATGACGCTGATGGGAATCGAACCCCCCGACCCCCCAGCCGGGAGTCTGCGACGCTAACCACTTCGCCACGGCGGCTGGTATGGGGGCAATATTTCTAATGGCGACGGCCGCTCGAATTTCAAACAGACAAATCTGTTTGTGTCAGTGACGTCATACCAACACAACGGTCAGTGTGGGCTATACCAACACAACGGTCAGTGTGGGCTATCTTCAAGCCGCACACATGTGGCAGCAATACACAGTGGCCGGTTGTCAGGTGGAAGAGGATGGTTGTTGTGTCACTCCTCGACTTCAACAAGTCTGATCTAATCCGATTTGTCTTTCGGTCTACATCAAACAGAAACCTTTTCTGCTGGTGGATGGTTTTGATCTGCATATGGCATAGCAGGGTCCTTCGTGCCCCTGCCTGCTCACTACTATTGGCCTGTCTCGGCATTTTCCCTTGGTGGCTGTGGGACTGCATTCTTTGAAGTTCTGCCGTGCCGCTTTTCGCACTGGTCCAGACAGCACGTTTTCAGGGCATTGGTTGTTGTGCCTCTTGGCTAATGTCTGCTCATGTATGTGGATGTGCATGTACTATAGAATAGTTCAGTGAGTGCAGCATTTCCCACAGAGAGAGAGAGAGAGAGAGAGAGAGAGAGAGAGAGAGAGAGAGAGAGAGAGAGAGAGAGAGAGAGAGAGAGATCAATATCTATGCAAGAAGACAGTTTTCCTCTTTCCCAAATCGCACATTTTCAACTTTTTTATACTGAACTAAAATATTATTTTTTTTCTTGCAAAAGGAAAAAAAAAACACCACGGTCATACATAGTGACATCCCCTTCCCTTGAGCTCACGTGGGGAATAGCAAACGCGCGACAGTCTCAAACCAGTCTATAAGCCACAGGCAAAAGGGCATCACCATGTTCGCCATACATGAATTATGCCATCTGCTTCACATCTCTTGTAACGATGCCTTATGATAATGCCTTTGACAGCTCCATCTTTGTGTTTGTCACAAAGTGTGAGCGTGGGGGAGAAATGGAGTGAGAAGGGGTGACAGGAGTGTGTGTGTGTGTGTGTGTGTGTGTGTGTGTGTGTGCAGGAGAGCGTAGAAAAATGAAACAGGGATAACAAACGACAGAAAAAAACACACTAATTTCTGGATCCTTGGGCAAACTTTTCTGTGACTTATCATTCCCTTTCAGACACCTGTTATTCCTCATCTTCAATTGTTCTCCCTTCCGTGTCCCCCCCCCCTCCCTCTCTCTCACTTTACTTTTTCACCACATAACGACCCTCTGAAATGAAGATGAAGACGGAGCCACAACCTGAACTTTTGTGATATATACCAGAAATACTGTGCAAATCTTGGCAGAAATTTTCCAACTCATTACTACAGCGATCAGGCTGGGAGGAGTCAGGTTAGGAAAAAGGAGATTTCTAATCGATGGAGAAAAGGCTGGGAGGTGTCTCATATCCAAAAAGATGCCAGGGGGGTGTTGCCAAAAAAATCCCCACAAACCCCACAATAATTCCTGGGACTGAGAGCAGTCATTTCTTTGATGAAAATGCTGTTGCCACGAATTGATCAGCGCCCGTTTGATCGATGGCCGAGATGCGAATGACACCAATCAAATCCTGAAACGATTCAAGGTTTCCCCGTACGTTTTTTTTGCGCTCGTTTATTGTCATTGACTTCCATGAGAATGTCTATGATTAACTTTTTAATTAATGGCAGGGAAGGGGATATAAAGGGAGTGGAAGTGGGAAGGAGAGGATGCATGGAGGGGAAGGGGGTGGGGGGGGGGGGTGGAGGCAAAGCGGACTGTGGCATTGGTGTCCCTTCACATTGTAGGCTGGAGCAGTGGAAAGCTTTTTTTTCTTTACACAGAGATCCTTCCTGATCTGTCTGTATTGTCTGCAAGTCCTCCTCCAGCCCCCATTTCGTTCCAGAGTAAGTAAGTAAGTAATGTTGCTTAGAGCCCAGCCGACCGCAAAGGGCCATATCAGTGCTGTCACCGCGTCCAAGCCAGCTCACTAGTCATTAGAGCACCATGTCCTTGTGAACACTAAGAGCTATTACACATCCCTTTGCTCCTCTTCAGTTTCCATGAATCCGAATAGACCATACTGAACAGCATTAAAGTGACTCAGCAGTACGTGAGTGTCTTCTCTGATGGGTTGCATCACGGCCACTTCACGTTCAGGGCTTTGTGTGGAGAGCAGGAGCTTGAACTGCAACACCCCCTACAGAGAGAGAGAGAGAGAGAGAGAGAGAGAGAGAGAGAGAGAGAGAGAGAGAGAGAGAGAGAGAGAATTGAACACAATTTTAAATGTTTCAGGCCTTCGGCCTATAACAATGTGAGGTACAATGCACACATAAAGAGAAAAAAAGAGAAATGACAACAACAAAAAAATGTCCTTCGATGGAGAGAGAGAGAGAGAGAGAGAGAGAGAGAGAGAGAGAGAGAGAGAGAGAGAGAGAGAGAAAGAAAATGTAGGGAAATCCTGATGCTCTTAAAAGAGGAAAGTAGGAGAGTGACGGAAAAAGTAGTGGAGGGAGGGGTCAACGGAAATGCTATGGAAACGAGGACCAGCGCAATGAGATCAGAGCTCAATCAGTCTGTCTGCACTCATTGGCATCCAGGACACAGCGGTCTGCCATGGTCTGGGAGAACTGAGGTGCACTCTGAACCACCAAATAGCTCTTCTGTTTCTCCAAACCAAAGGCCTGTTTGCTTCTTATTAGGCTTGTAGGAGTGGCGGGTAGAGGATAGATTCGTTGCAGTGGTGATATGCAGCGGTGTTACCTTTTTTTCTTTAAGAATGGTTCTGTGTATGGAGCGGGGTAGTGTCTTGGGGTGTGAAGTAGCTGCTGAGCAGTTTGGGTGTTGTGGTCTGGAACCTGCAATATTGTACATGCGCCATAACAGAAAACACAAACTTTTTCAGCAAACTGCTTTGGGAAAAAAAAAATCAGTCATAACAACATGACACAAATCATTTAGATGCTGATAACATTCAGCTTACATGGCGTGGCAGTCAACTTCAATGACCTAGAAGTTCTCATCTCAAAACCTGGTGTGGTGACTGCACTGGCCAGTGACTAGAAATACCACCATCAAACTTCATGTGTGCACCACTCATAAAATCCCTAGCATAGCCTTTGTCGTTGATTATGCCTTGCCACAACCTGTTTTGATAATTCTTGGAAATGTAACAATACTTTAAAAAAAAAAAACGCCAACACAGGAGTCTCTTTCCCTATCGGTGAGAAAAGCGGAAGTTTTTCGTTATTGCCGAGATAAACGAGATATTCTTGGGGCTATGTACTGCACACGGACAATTTTCCCACATTCCTCCTTCCTTGCTGTGCACCCGGGAACGGCGTTCTGTGACCACAGACCGAGAGGTCTGAATGCTCTGGAACGATCAGCACCTCCGTGTCTGCTGAACGGCATGCCCGTCATGGCCTGGACCACACAGTTTACATTCTGCGCGTCCGTAATGTGTAATTTCCACGGTGTTCACCTTGTTGACATTTTCTTGCCAGCAAAGACACACTGACTGGGCGACTGTTATCAAATCATGAAAAAAAAAATGGATGCTTGATGGGTGTCGCCGTGGATGCCATTTTCTCTTGACCCTTCTTCGTGTGTGGCAGGGGAATTCCAGGCGAGGGGAAATATCACAGGGGTCGTTTTGTCCTGTGGGGGCCGGGGTCTGACATGACTAAGACATCCAGGAATAATTTGGACAGGGGGGATAAACATGTTGATCAATATCTCATACAAAACTCTCTCTCTCTCTTTCTCTCTGTCTGTCTTTCTGTCCCGTCCGTTCCTCCGTCTCTCTCGTCAGTTCAGTCTGTCTGTTGTGCGTGCGTGTGTGCATGTGTGCGTGCGTGCGTGCGTGCGTGCGTGTGTGCGTGTGTACGTGTGTGTGTGTGTGTGTGTGTGTGTGTGTGTGTGTGTGTGTGTGTGTGTGTGTACATGCGTGCGTACGAGCGTGTGTGAGTGTGTATGTGTGTGTGTGTGTGTGTGTGTGTGTGTGTGTGTGTGTGTGTGTGTGTGTGTGTGTGTGTGTGTGTGTGTGTGTGTGTGTGTGTGTGTGTGTGTGTGTGTGTGTGTGTGTGTGTGTGTGAGACCAGCCTATCATCGGTTCTGGATTTCATCCAAACTGTATGCAGCTAGCACCTGGCAGCAATGAAAAATAATCAGCTGTTAAGAACACAAATTTGACAACAGCAACAACAAAATAATGTTTGATGATTAAATTGTGTATTACTTTATATAACTCTCTGTTTCTCTGTATATCTGTCTGTCTGATTCTCTAATGTATGTATGTATGCATTTATCTCTCTATCTGTCTGTCTGTTTTGTGTGTTTGTCTAGTATCTGTACATAGTACATCTTTTGATTAAAAAAACGATGATGACATAAGCAATATATAAGTGAATACGTTCCATTCACATGTTCAGACTCACAGTCCATCTCTCACGATCGACAGATAATTTAATGTACAGCGTTAAATTGTTGGCCTGGCTGACCACGTCTGACCTCCACATACAGAAAGCAAGGAGACTGCCTGTGTTATTGCTATTAAAAAATAAGACATTTCATTTCCTCCTCTGTGTGTGTGTGTGTGTGTGTGTGTGTGTGTGTGTGTGTGTGTGTGTGTGTGTGTGTGTGTGAGAGAGAGAGAGAGAGAGAGAGAGAGAGAGAGAGAGAGAGAGAGAGAGAGAGAGAGAGAGAAAGAGAGTGTGTGCGTGTGCGCGCGTGTGCGTGCGCGTGTGCGCCCGTGTGTGTGTGTGTGTGTGTGTGTGTGTGTGTGTGTGTGTGTGTGTGTGTGTGTGTGTGTGTGTGTACTATAAACAGGGCTGTGCTTTGCACAATCACTCCACTGGTCCCAGGACGGGATATTGTTTGGTTGCACACACAGAGCAACAATGGACAGTGAACAGTGCTACGGCAGAACATTATAGACAATGATTTTACCTATGATGCTAGTGAAGGGGTTAACATTAATTTATTAGAGATTTTCTTAATTCTATGTTCTCATTTTATTCCCTTCTCTCCCGTCTCCCCCCCCCCCCCCCCCCCCCCCCCTTAAAAAAAAAATCTCTGCCAAGTCATTAATAATATAATGACAAGATTTGTCAGTCTGTACTTGTTTTCCTCGACTACTAAATTGTTTAGCATGATCTCTCTCTCTCTCTCTCTCTCTCTCTCTCTCTCTCTCTCTCCCCCCCCCCCCCCCTCTCTCTCTCTCTCTCTCTCTCTTATACCCCTGGAGATTTTGAAAACTGTGCACCACTGGGGGATTACTTTGAGCCTTCTTCTGTTGAGCAGATTTTCCTTTTCATCCGTGTAGATATAAGAGTATGTTTCCTTTGTGCTCTTAAGCATTGCCTGCTATCTGTGTCTTTACATCATCTTTTCCCATTGGCGACGCAGTGGAAGTGGGATGTTCTGAAGTTTCCACTGTGCACGTTCAGGAGTTTGTTGAGACAGCGTGTTCAAGGACATCGGCTGTTGTGCCTCTTGTTGGTGTCTGGTCCTTAATGTGGATATGCGTGTTTACTCTGGAATAGATCAGTGTGCGCCACAAGTTAAAGAGATACAGGAGTGAAAGGAAGTCAATGAATATCTTCAGCAAGTACAACAAAGACAACAACACAACAACAATAACCCCCTCAAAAAAAAAGACCTCTTAACCTCCCTCTGATCACTAACGCAACATTTCCAACAAAACGTAAATGGGTTTGCCGAGGACGGGAGGGAGGGGGGGGGGGGGGATTATGTTACAGGAAAGGAGATTATGGCCCCGTTTCCTCGGCCCAGAGATAGGAAGGACTGGCAAACATACAACAGCCCCTGCCTGGTCCATCAGCCACGGGCAAAAGCACATTACTATTCCTGCCAGATATCACTCTGAGTTACGCTGTACACACACCACCCCTCGCCATGCTTATTTAACAGAGCCATCAGCAGAAACCCGTCGATGACCCAGTCTAAAGGGATGAAGTGCGGTGTAAGATACGACCATGAGGAGGGAACTGAACGAAAGGGTGACGTGAGAGATATGTGTAGAAAGAACTGGGGCGGTAGGAAAGAGGCAGTAGTAATAAGAGATCAATGGATGTCTGGATCTTCGATCAAACCTTTGACTGGCCTTTCCGTTTCACACCCCTCTGTCCTCTTTTCCCTTCCTTCATACTGCTTGGCTTGTCCAGTTGTTACATTTAGGGAATCAAGTCACACGGGTTCGCTAGTCTGGTCGTCAAATCAAGTAAGCAGTACTAAGTCAGGCGTGAACTGAGTGTAATTCATTATATTGCTCATTATAGTCGTTTATGGCGTGTAGATCAACTGAGAAAAATGACATTGACCAGAGGAAAGAAAAAAAACAGACACAAAAAAGGGAAAAGAAAACAAGGGAAGGTGGAGACAGTAACACAGATATATAGACATGTCTCTTGTTAGCATAAAACAAAAATTGTTGTTATTCAGCACGTCATTCTTGTGATATTATGTCATATGGAAATGGTCAGTCTAAACTGACATTACTATATGACGAGTAAATGTAAATACATTATGCAAGTAGCTTTTTTCTTCCAAAATTCGTGTTTCTAAACACCAATGTCAAAAATGAGTATGGCACCACTGACAGCGCCTATATTAATTTTGTATGTTGAAAGCATACCATCAGCAATCAATCAGGTGGGAGGGAAATAAAATTACACACTGCCTTCATCTTCCCGCCGACCGTCTTTTAATGTATCTGTGCATTTTTTAATTTAAGAAAATAAATCGAAGATGAAAACGGAGCCAGTCATTATCCACACCGGCATAACAGTCTTGTACGTATTTGTTACATGCGAGCAACACACACACACACACACACACACACACACACACACACACACACACACACCAAATTGAACTTTAATTATAAGAGAATAGAACATTTTGTAACCCTTTACAGAACTACGGTTTAAAAACTCTCTTTGCCGTTTATAACGCTGGAAACGGGAGGCAAAAGCTTCTTAGCTTACAAAACAAAAAAGACCGCGAAGGGACTGGAAAACTGAGGCATAAATTGAACCGCAAATGAGTCCCCCTTTCCTGCCCTTCAAAGAAGAGAAAAACGCGACCAAATCTTGATGCGTCACCAAATCACTCGAAGCCACACTATACAAGATCCCATTACACCAAACAGCGCCATACCACACCACGCCACACTACACCAAACTGCACAGCACCACACCCAGCAACACCATAACACACCACACAGTGCCATACCATACCTGTGCTACACTTCACCAAACTACACTGCACCACACCCCAAAACACATCATAACATACAATGCCATACCTCACCTGTGCTACACTTCACTAAAAGGCACGGCACCACACTATACGACACCACACACACAACATACAGTATCATACTACACCCGCGCTACACTTCATCAAACTACACAGCACCACACCATACAGCACCACATAACACCACACAGTGCCATTCTATACCACGTCACACCACAACAAAAAACTTAACAGCACCACACCGAATTGCACAGCATCACACAATACAGCGCCATACCATACCACACCCAGCCATACTGCACCAAACTACATAGCACCACACCACACCTAACAACACCACATCACACCATACAGCGCCATGCCATACCATGCCACACAGCACCACACCATACAGTACCACATCACACCATACAGCGCCATACCACACCCATACTACACTCCACCAAACTGCACTGCACTACACAATACAACACCACACCCACCACACAGCAGCACCATACCACACTGACCCTCACCATACGAATATCGCACCATACTACCACCACATACCCTGTAAGAACACATTCCGGCAAATGATCTGCCTGGCTACCTGTCTGTACAGCCGACAGAAGATTTCAGACCACCACACCCATGCGACATCACATTACATCACACCTCAAAGCACCAACCACGTCATGCTCTACCCATGCACACCACACCACACATTGACACAACACTACTCACTGACACACCACCACCGCAGCACACAACCCCTACCCCTACTCGCACACCAATGAGACGAAGCAAACTGGCATTTGATTTGGGGAAAAAAGTTGCTTGCGATTGAGAGTGTACCTCGGTTCGCCCAGACCATGGCAGACAGCTGTCACTGGGTTTCA
>JADBJO010003060.1:166080-168580 GCA_016801955.1 Conus betulinus | reverse complement strand
TATGCATATCCCCATATAAGCGCAAACACCAGCAAAGGGCACGCCAATCAAATATCGTGAAACACTCTTCGTCCAGACATCTCTGGCCAATGCAGAGGCAGAGCTTAGAGTGCAACCCCACTATCACTAAGGGAAAATGGAGAGACAGACAGATAGTAGTGAGTGGTTAGTTGACAGCACAAAGCGAACAGAAAGTCATATGCAGATGAAAGGCGCTTATCATCAGAAAGTTTCTTGCTTGAAGGAGGATGAAAGAAATCCCCCAAGAGAAGAGCAGGCTTTTGGATGTCGAGGGGTGACAGCGAACCATCATCCCTGCGCCTAAGAACACGACGCCGTCCATCGGGGGCCGGAATACCTCAGACGGTAGAACGCCGGACTCGTGATCCTGGGGTCCCCGGTTCGAATCTCCCGCCGGGCCGTTTCGGTACTGGGGGATTTTTCCCTGGGAGTTTAACATTGGTTCTGACTCCATTTCCCATACAGTCCTTCGAATGACACTATAAACCGAGGTTCCGTGTGTGAACGCACGCATATCTTACACACACACGTAAAATAGCATCACCAACTTTTGGAAGAGAAGATCAGTTTGGCCGTTGGTATGGATGACACGTTACACATAGCATGCACCCTGCGTGAGAAATTGAAAGAATGAAGGAAGTAAGGATACTGAGTGAACATTATATTGGACGACATTGACTGGATGACACGAGAACGACTGAATGAAGCGCCAGCTGGCAGCTCTTCAGTCTGCACTACCCAGGTAGACAGCCCGTTGTGTAAACGAGTGTGAATTGTAAAGCGCCTAGAGCTTGGTCTCTAGACGAGAATAGGCGCTATATAAGTATTCATTATTATTATTTTTTATCGCTGCCCTGTGGGTGCAGGCTGGCGATAGCCCACACCAATCCGTGTGTTTGTATCACTTTCACTGACACAACAGATTTGCCTGCTCCAAACTCGGGCTGCTGTCGCCAAGAGAGTATGGTCCCGTCTCTTTTTTTCAATTATGAAAATGGGAGGAGCGGTAGGAGCGGGGAAGGTTTGCAGAAGGGAGTGGTGGATGGAGGTACAACGGTCAGCCCTGCACGTGGAGAACACAACAGTTTAGCACTGACCCTATCAACAGTTTAGCTCTGACCTTATCAACAGTTTATCTCTGACCTTATCAACAGTTTAGCTCTGACCTTAAACAGTTTATCTCTGACCTTATCAACAGTTTATCTCTGACCTTATCAACAGTTTAGCTCTGACCTTATCAACAGTTTAGCACTGACCCTATCAACAGTTTAGCTCTGACCTTATCAACAGTTTACCTCTGACCCTATCAACAGTTTAGCACTGACCCTATCAACAGTTTAGCTCTGACCCTATCAACAGTTTAGCTCTGACCTTATAAACAGTTTAGCTCTGACCTTATCAACAGTTTAGCTCTGACCTTATCAACAGTTTAGCTCTGACCTTATCAACAGTTTAGCTCTGACCTTATCAACAGTTTAGCACTGACCTTATCAACAGTTTAGATCTGACCACATCAACTGTTTATCTCTGACCCTATCAACAGTTTAGCTCTGACCCTATCAACAGTTTAGCTCTGACCTTATCAAAAGTTTAGCTCTGACCTTATCAACAGTTTAGCTCTGACCCTATCAACAGTTTAGCTCTGACCTATCAAAAGTTTAGCTCTGACCTTATCAACAGTTTAGCACTGACCTTATCAACAGTTTAGCACTGACCTTATCAACAGCTTATCTCTGACCTTATCAACAGTTTAGCTCTGACCTTATCAACAGTTTAGCTCTGACCTTATCAACAGTTTAGCTCTGACCTTATGAACAGTTTAGCTCTGACCTTATCAACAGCTTATCTCTGACCTTATCAACAGTTTAGCACTGACCTTATCAACAGTTTAGCTCTGACCCTATGAACAGTTTAGCTCTGCCCTATCAACAGTTTAGCTCTGACCTTATCAACAGTTTATCTCTGACCCTATCAACAGTTTATCTCTGACCTTATCAACAGTTTAGCTCTGACCTTATCAACAGTTTAGCTCTGACCTTATCAAGTTCTGACCTTATCAACTGTTTATCTCTGACCATATCAATAGTTTAGCACTGACCTTATCAACAGTTTATCTCTGACCCTATCAACAGTTTATCTCTGACCCTATCAACAGTTTAGCTCTGACCATACCTCAACAGTTTTAGCACTGACCTTATCAACAGTTTAGATCTGACCATATCAACAGTTTAGCACTGACCTTATCAACAGTTTAGATCTGACCACATCTATCCTGAAAATACAGAAGAACAAGAAGAGAGAAACCATGACAATTTGCCTGTGAAAAAAAAATGACTTCAGCAAATCCATATCCTGCCCGCGCTCGGCAGTCTGACATAGTCAATTAAACCCACTTCATAAAGATATACATTAACTGACGAAAAGTATGTTGACATGCACTTCCATCATTTAAGTGAGACTTTCTTTTTGTGTTTTTAAT
>JADBJO010003060.1:151080-156080 GCA_016801955.1 Conus betulinus | reverse complement strand
AAGAGAAGCTATAAAGATGTACGTTGATTCCATGTCATCCTGAGAAACAGCCTCCAAGTGTGACGGCAACACAGAAGAAAGAAGAATGTGTCTGTCTATTGGAATGTGAGTTTCCGCGAAGAATGCCTGCTAATCGTATGACAGTGCTATTAATGATACACTGGAACAAAAACAGCAATACATGATTAGATTTTCCTTGTAACATCTAGCATTCCGTGTTCTGCGCTTTTTGTGGCACCAGCCTTTAAGTTTACAGACTTTAGTAAATGGCGTTGCCTTGTCAAAAAAAAACAAAAACAGACCAAATAAGAGTAACTGAGACCGGGAGGAAATTCAAATATCAAGCAATCCCTATCTAAATCAAGCGTCCATTTTAACATCCACGTATTTTCGGCACAAGCCAAATCAATAGTGTCTTTGTATTTTTCAAGTTTTTTTTAACATCTGTGTCAGACATCGTGACATGCAGAGTGCGATAAACATTCTTGCGATTGGTTTGCACTTGAAGCATCGTTCACTTGTTGTTGAATTCTCCTGCTGCATTGTTGGAAACGTGAGGCAGTCTTCTTTTCATCTTCTGGGAGATTTCTATGCTTTTTCGGAGAATGTTATATAAGTTACATTCTGCATGGTCAACTTTGCAATTTTGTTTTCTCTCTTTGCTCTCCCTCCCCCCCCCCCACTTCTCTCTCTTTCTGTGTGTGTGTGTGTGTGTGTGTGTGTGTGTGTGTGTGTGTGTGTGTGTGTGTGTGGTGTGTGTGTGAACGTGCGTGCGTTCGTGCGTGCGCGCGTGCGTGTGTGTGCGTGTGTGTGTGTGTGTGTGTGTGTGTGTGTGTGTGTGTGTGTGTGTGTGTGTGTGCGTGTGTGTGTGGTGTGTGTGTGTGTGTGTGTGTGTGTGTGTGTGTGTGTGTGTGTGTGTGTGAGAGAGAGAGAGAGAGAGAGAGAGGAGAGAGAGAGAGAGAGAGAGAGAGAGAGAGAGAGGCGTAATGGAAAAAGTCATTTAGTGAACAACGGCAGAACTGATTGTGTCACATCTGTTCAATATCAACCGTCAAAAAATGCCGAGATCCACAGCCTCACAGATCACACAGACAGGTAGACAGAGAGACGAGAAAAGTAACACATGACAGAATAAGATAACCTGTCTACATACAGCTCCAATCCACCCCAATCTCTCGCGCACACACCAGCCCCACCTAAAAAAAAAACAACAACAAAAAAAAACACAAACAACAACAACAACAAAAAGAAAACAGAAAAGGAGAAATCAAAGAAAGAAAGGAAAGACAAGATAACGGGAAGAAAGTATCCAAACGGGACCGATGTGGTGTGTGGACAGTAGCTGGAGATAAAAAGAATCAAAGTTGTCAGTCTGCCCTTTTTGTTACGCCTTTCCTTCCCCCCCCTGCCAACCTGCCCCCCCCCCCCCCCCCCCCCCCCCCCCCCCACAACATCCCTGACCCCCGTTGCTTCCCTCCTTTTTTCTCTTCCGTCCAGTTTTGGATCACAAATTGACTTTTATATTTCTCTTGCTACTAAGCCCCCCCCCCCCCCCCTCCTCCCCTCTCTCTTCCTCCCCACGTCCTCACTCTGTTCGTTCTGCTATTTTTTGTCACATTCTTTTTTTTTTTCCTGAATCCCCTGCTGCCAGCATGTCCCAAACCGCGTTTGTCTGATCACTCTCTCCTTTGAACCCCTGCCTCTCTGACTGACATGTGTAAAGAAAGTGAGTCTACGTAAAATGTGTGTGTGTGTGTGTGTGTGTGTGTGTGTGTGTGTGTGTGTGTGTTGTTGTGTTTCTTCAGTTTAACGTCCAGTGTAGAGTGAACTTGATGTAAGGAATGAGAGAGATGCATTTTTTTCAGGGAGGTAAGGGAGTGTAAGTTTTAAAGTAGTTCGTAAGGAATGTAATCATAACCCCCCACC
Source organism: Conus betulinus (assembly GCA_016801955.1). Classification (NCBI taxonomy): domain Eukaryota; kingdom Metazoa; phylum Mollusca; class Gastropoda; order Neogastropoda; family Conidae; genus Conus; species Conus betulinus. The sequence goes on along the minus strand of JADBJO010003060.1, from coordinate 154,154 downwards.
CCCATCCTATTCATCAGAACTTTAAACTAGAATTGTAACGGTAACAATCACAACTGCTAAAGATAAATATTAAGTGAACAGCCTAATAAACATTTGAAAACAGATTCAGAGTAGCAAAATTGTTTAATATACTAGATAGTGATAAAGGAGTCGATCCATCAACAAAACCCTCAATACCTGATTTATCAAAAAGCTCTTTTGTTTTGGGACAATGAATCAGTAAATGATTGACACTTATAGAATCTCCACACATACATTTAATATCTTTGCAGTATTTTGTTTTTAAACGAGTTTAAACGAAGCCTATGGATCAGACTTTCAATCTCCCTGGATGAGAAAATAAATCTTTTGTATGATGTATCCCATGCTTTTGTCATTACATTTGATGCAATTGTTATAATAATATATGTCCGAGTTCCTCAGTGTTTTTGTTGCATTATCACGAGATGTTTTATTTATGATAGAGAAACATTCTGCCAGATCTAAGCGAACTTTTATTGTTATTGTGTGCCGCTAAGGTTTTGAGCTGCCTTTTTTGCAACTTTGTCTACTTGTTCATTTGCTGATATACCAAAATGAGAAGGCACCCAACAAAAAGTAATATTAATGCCTTTTTGGGAAAGAAGGGTGTACTATATGATTGATTTCAGTTATCATGTCTAATCGTACACATGAATTAGAAGACTTAATACCATTCAATGCTGCTTTTGAATCAGCACATATTACGATTTGGCTGTTATTTATGGGGAAATTCAAAATGAAATCCAATGATTTGAGTATAGCAAGTAATTCTGCGCTATATATAGACAGACTTTTACCAAGATAAAATAACTTTTCTATTTTTAAGCTAGGGATTATGAAAGCTGCTCCCGTGCTATTATCATCTAATACTGAGCCATCTGTGAATATTTTTAAGTGATGGTTGTACTTATTTTCTAAGTGAGAGTAGACAAAATTTCTCAAAATGTTGGGAGAATCCTTTTAGTTAAATCATTGTAATCAATGTCAAAGGAAGCTTTTGATTGTACCCATTTTGGAATGGGTGAAAAACGTTGGTTTTCCGGCGATATCATTTTTATCTATTTTGTATCTTTTAGAAGATCTGAGGAAAATGAATAAATAGATTTTGTGGATTGTATATGTTGTGCACGTTTTCCAAAATCCTTTTCCGAATCTAAACATACCTCTTCTGAGCAAAAATTTTTTTGTGAGAAACTTTTTTAAGATGAATTTAAAAGTAGAAGCTTTTCTAATTTCAGATAGAGGTAGAACTCCCACTTCATTGTATGTCCCTAAGTTTGACGTGTGTGGGGGAACCCCAAGGGCGATTTTGAAGGCTTTGCAATCAGTGCTCTGAAGTTTATTTAAAAGATATTTAGGTGCATTAAAAAATACTTCCTGAGCATATGTAAGTCTTGAGCGTACCAGGGCTGCTGCTAAAACAGTTAAACTTTTAATGTCTTGCCCCCAAGATTGTTTACTGACAATTGTGTGTGTGTGTGTGTGTGTGTGTGTGTGTGTGTGTGTGTGTGTGTGTGTGTGTGTGTGTGTGTGTGTGTGTGTGTGTGTGTGTGTGTGTGTGTGTGTGTGTGTGTGTGTGTGCACGTGTGTGTGTGTGTGTGTGTGTGTGTGTGTGTGTGTGTGTGTGTGTGTGTGTATGTGCACGTGTGTGTGTGTGTGTGTGTGTGTGTGTGTGTGTGTGTGTGTGTGTGTGTGTGCACGTGTGTGTGTGTGTGTGTGTGCGTGTGCGTGTGTGTGTGTGTGTGTGTGGTAAACTTCAACGTATGCATCTTCTGAGCAAGTGCTCGCCATCCTTGACAGAACGATTTACATTCTTAAGTATTTGTCAGACATGCTTGGCATGAGTATGTTACCCAGTGCTAGTAACCATAGATTTGTTATGAACATTTAAGGCAATATTTTCAATACCACACTAAAATGTAATTTTTTTTCCCACAAAATTTTGATCATTTATGATTATTGCTTTTCACACCAACAAAAGTAATGAAAATGATTATATATATTTGAATATGATTATATATATAATCACCAGCAAGAAACAACGTTGTAGATTTTAATGCTTACATTTTAGTCAAATTTTTAACAGATGCCGCCCCCAAACTCGATTGAGCACTTTTTAAAAAAAAATTGTTGTTGGTTTGCAACACCATTACTATATATATATATATATATATATGTATTATATATATATATATATATATATATATATATATATATATATATATATACACATATATAATATATATATATAATATATATATATATATATATAATGCTGAACAATTAAGTAGTGGGGGAAAACAAGTGCAGGTTAAACAATTCTTCCATCATTATAGTAATGACTTGGCAAAGATTTAAAATTGAGGGGGAAAAAAAATGAAGATGAAGTAAATGGGAAAAGTGTATATCATAAATATGAAAACCCTTCACTCGCTGCATGAGGAAACTATCGCAATCCCTCTCGAAGGCAGATCTATGTGTATCACCTGCTCCGAGGCCTTTCGTCCGCTGGATCGGACTCATCAGGGAGACACGGCTGATTGTGTCTGTGCTCTTGGCGTCAGATAAAGACACACCACAGTCCATAATTCTGTGGTGTTCCGACGCCAAGGGTTCGAAAAAGAATCCAACAGCACCCCCAAAGCAGCCAGCGAAAGGTAGTAGAATTATATATATAATGCAACAAAACATTAATGGTGTTCTATTAACAAGAGATCCTTTGCTATAGTTTGCGACCCAAATCGAGGCGCAGACGCAAATAATTCACACTGTATGTAGACCTATATTGCCAAATATAAATAAGTAAAACTTTATGTTTATCATTAAGGTGATTCAAACAAGTGGAGCTGCAGAAGAACAGTACGTAAAACACTCTTTCTTTTTTCTCTCCTGCAAAAGATCCTGAAAAAAAGCAACACATTTTAAAATTGACCTCGTTGCCGAAGTGATGAATTACAGGCAGTTTTTCGGAGTAATCAAAACAACGTTTTTAGATTATGTTTCTGAAAGCCGAACGTAGATTTGCATTTTAATCAGAACTTGTATTTTTTCTT
>JADBJO010003060.1:103580-138580 GCA_016801955.1 Conus betulinus | reverse complement strand
TATTGGGCAAAAATAGATATATGATATACACACATAGATTAATCTATCTAGCTGCATATGCGTGCATTTTATAAATCTATTTTCCCCCGTATAAATGGGTTGTGTTGCTCTCTCTCCCTCTCTCTCTTTGTTCTTTCTACACACACACACACACACACACACACACACAGACACACACCTATATATATATATATATATATATATATATATATATATATATATATATATGTATATATATATATATATATATATATATATATATATGTATATCAGAATAAAAACAACAGTCTTTTTATGTCTCAGACTTGTATTTTTAACAAATGATCGCTGTCAAAAGCTTGATCAGGCCAAGGTAAAATCTATGTACCCTTGGCCCGATGAAGCTTTTAACAGCGAAAATTTGTTAAAATATACAAGTCTAATACATGAAAAGACTGTTGTTTTATTCTTCTATTTTACTGTCTTTGGTTTTCAGTTCAGTTTTTTCTACAAGGTGCAGAGCTCTGCACAACAAGAAAGCATCATTTTTAACACACACACACACACACACACACACACACACACACACATTATATATATATATATATATATATATATATATATATATATATATATATATCTGCATACAGACACACACATATAAAGTAATAAGCTGACATTAAAAGAGAAAAGATTTGACATTTTCTCGGTCATTTTGCTCACAGCTCAACCCAACCACTATGGGTCATATCAGAGTTGTGAAAGATAATTCTATTGAAAAAAAAGGCAAATAAAAAAAAAAAAAACCGCCTAAAAAGTTCCTTAAAATAACGCCACTCCACACAGGCGGCTCATACCAGAGTTTGTTATATAAGAATCACTATCCCCATCCGTCCTCCCTCTCTCTTCCCCTCACACACACACAAGACATTTCCAAACGATGCCTATGTAGACACACACACACACACACACACACACACACACACACGCATGCGCACACACACACACGCGCGCGCAGACACACACACGCACACACGCACACACACACACACACACGCACACGCACGCACACGCACACACACACACGCTGACTCACACAGGCAGCTATGCATCTCCAATCAATTCCAGTCAGATTTGTTACTGAAACATTTGCAATGGCGAACCATTGGCAGGCCGTTGCAAACATTTGGCAGCAACACCAAACGTTTACTGGATGTGGAATGATCAATCAACTGGCATGAAAATCGGAATTAAAATCATTAATCAAACTTGTTAATCTTACAGCCCACAGTTCCACAAGGAGTTGGCAGCAACACAACCCATTTATTGGGCAAAAATAGATATATAATATACACACATAGACAGATTAATCTGTCTGTCTGTCTATGTGTGTATTTTATAGATCTATTTCCTCCAGTTAAATGGGTTGTGTTCCTCTCTCTCTCTCTCTCTCTCTCTCTCTCTCTCTCTCTCACCACACACACACACACACACACACATCAGTCAGTCAGTCAGTCAGTCTGTCTATCTATAATATATATATGTGTATATTAAAAAACAACTGACATTAAAGTGAAAAGATTTTATATTTTCTCGGTCATTTTGCTCACAGCCCAACTGACCTTCATGGGTCATATCAGAGCTGTAACAACATCAAAAATAATTCTATTGAAAAAGAAACACATAAGTCCCTTAAAATGTCATTCCACACAGCGGCTTATACTAAAATCTAGCACAAACTCACTCTGCCCCCCCCTCCCTCCCCGACATCTCTCTTCCCCTCACACATACACACACACACAAAGAAATTTCCGAACGACGCCTGCTTACACACACACACACACACACACACACACACACACCACACACACACACACACACACACACCCTACCCACTCCTCAACACACCACACACACTAACTTACACAAACAAGCTATGCATCTACAATTAGTTCCATTCAGATTTGTTACTGAAAACATATACAACGGCGTGCCATTCAAAGGCCGTTGCAAACATTTGGCAGCGACACCAAACGTTTCCTGGAATGTGGAGTAATCCATCACTTGCATAAAAAGCCAAATTAAAATCAATACTCAAACTTATTTATCTTACAGTCCACAGTTCCACAAGGAATTGGCAGCAACACAATCCATTTATAGCTGGGGGAATAGATATATAAATACAGACATAGACAGATAGATCAGTCTATCTGTCTATGTGTTTATTTTATATATCTATTTCCTCGCTGATGATTGGGTTGTGTTGCTGTATTTCTCTTTCTTTATATATGTTGACACGTATATCAAATAATAAACTTGCATTTAAAAGTGACAACTTTTATTTTTTCTCGGTCATTTTGCTCACAGCCCAACCAACCACAATGGGTCATATCAGAGCTGTATCATAAAATTGAATTCATTAAAAGAAAGATAAAAACCCCACATAAAAAGTCCCGTAAAATGTCTTTCCACAAAGGCGGATTATACCAGAATTTGACACAAACTCACTCCCAACGCCCTTCTCTCTCTTGCCCTTACACACACACACACACCACACACACACACACACACACACACAAACTTACCCACTCTCCAACACACCCACCCACTAACTTACACAAACAAGCTATGTGTCTACAATTAGTTTCATGCAGATTTGTAACTGAAACATTTCCAACGGCGTATCACCGATAGGGCGGTGCAAACATTTGACAGCAACACGAAACATTTACTACAATGTGCAGTCATCAATCAACTAGCATGAAAATCGGAATTAAAGTCGTCACTCAAATTTATCTTATCGTATAGCCCCCAGTTCCACAACGAACTGGCAGCAACACAACCCATTTATCGAGGGAAAATAGATGTATTAAATACACACATAGACAAGATAGTTTATCCATCTGTCTATGCGTGTATTTATTCATCTATTCCCCCCCCCCCCCCGATAATTGGATTCTCTCTTTCTCTCTATATATATACATATTTAGAGTAATAACCTGACATTCAAAGTGGAAAGATTTTACATTTTCTCGGTCATTTTGCTCACAGCCCAACCGACCACTATGGGTCATATCAGAGCTGTAACAATTTGAAAAATAATTCTATTAAAAAAAAACCCGACAAAATTAACCCCATAAAAAGCCCCCTAAAACATCATTCCACACATGCGGCTTTAACCCAGAATTTGACACAAACTCACTCCCCCCCCCCCCCTTCCCACCCACCCCGCGTTCTCTCTCTCTCTCTCTTGCCCTCATCCCTTACACACACACACACACACACACACACACACACACACACACACCCCCTACCCACTGTCCAACACACCCATGCACTAATTTACACAAGCAAGCTATGTATCTCCAATCAATTCCATTCAGATTTGTTACTGAAACATTTGCAATGGCGTACCATTGACAGGCCGTCGCAAACATTTGGCAGCAACAGCAAACGTTTACTGGAATGTGGAGTAATCAATCAACTGGCATGAAAAACGGAATTAAAATCATTACTCAAACTTATCTTATAACCCATAGTTTCCACAAGGAATGATCAGCAACACAACCCATTTATCGAGGGGAAAATAGATATATGAAATATGCACACAGACATGAAGACAGTTAAGTTCATCTATCTGTCTATATGTGTATTTTATACATCGATTTGCCCCGATAACTGGGTCGTGTTGCTCTCTCTCTCTCTCTCTCTCTCCATACATAAAGTAATAAACTGACATCAAAAGTGATAACATTTTACATTTACCCGGTGATTTTGCTCACAGCTCAACCAACCTTTATGGTTCCTATCAGAGCTGTAAGAACAAAAGAAAAATCTTATTGAAAAAATGACAAAAAAAATCCCATAAAAGTCCCCCTAAAATGTCATTCCACACAGGCGGCTTTAACCAGAATCTGACACAACCTCTCCACCCTTCTCTCTCTTTTGCCCTCACACACACACACACACACACACACACACACACACACACACACACACACACAGATACACGTGTAAAAACAGTTCCGAACGACGCCCATTTACACACACACACGCACACCCGACCTACCCACAGTCCAACACACCATGCACTAATTTACACAAGCAAGCTATGTATCTCCAATCAATTCCATTCAGATTTGTTACTGAAAAACATTTGCAATGGCGTACCATTGACAGGCCGTCGCAAACATTTGGCAGCAACAGCAAACGTTTACTGGAATGTGGAGTAATCAATCAACTGGCATGAAAAACGGAATTCAAATCATTACTCAAACTTATTTATCTTATAACCGATAGTTTTCACAAGGAATGGTCAGCAACACAACCCATTTATCGAGGGGAAAATAGATATATAAAATATGCACACAGACATGAAGACAGTTAAGTTCATCTATCTGTCTATATGTGTATTTTATACATCGATTTGCCCCGATAACAGGGTCGTGTTGCTCTCTCTCTCTCTCTCTCTCTACCATACATAAAGTAATAAACTGACATCAAAGGTGAAAAGATTTTATATTTACTTGGTGATTTAACTCACAGCTCAACCAGCCTTTTATGGTTCCTATCAGAGCTGTAAGAACAAAAAAAAAACTTATTGAAAAAACGACAAAAAGACCCATAGAAGTCCCCCTAAAATGTCATTCCACACAGGCGGCTTTAACCAGAATTTGACACAACCTCTTCCCCCCTTCTCCCTCTCTTGCCCTCTCTCTCTCTCTCTCTCTCACACACACACACACACACACACACACGACTACCCACTGTCCAACACATCCATGGACTAATTTACACAAGCAAGCTATGTATCTCCAATCAATTCCATTCCGATTTGTTACTACTGAAACATTTGCAATGGCGTACCATTGGCAGGCCGTTGCAAACATTTGGCAGCAACACCAAAACGTTTACTGGAATGTGGAGTAATCAATCAACTGGCATGAAAAACGGAATTAAAATCATTACTCAAACTAATCTATCTCATAACCCTCAGTTCCAAAAGGAACTGGCAGCAACACAACCCATTTATCGGGGTGGTGGGGGTCGTGGTGGTGGTGAATAGCCATCTAAATTACAGACAGACTATTCTATTTTATATATCGGTCCCTCCTCACCCCCTAATAAACGGGTTGTGTTGTTCTCTTTCTCTCTCTCTCTAGATATATATATATATATATATATTATAATTATGTACACATACATAAAGTAATAAACCGAGATCAAAAGTGAAAAGGTTTTTAGATTTTCTCGGTTATTTAGTTCACAGCCCAACCAACCTTTATGGGTCACATCAGAGCTGTAAAACCATGAAAAATAATTGTTAAAAAAACAGGCATAAAAAAACAACGTAAAAAGTCCCCTAAAATGTCATTGCAGAAGGCGGCTTGAACCAGAATTTGACAGACTCACTCTCCTCAAAACCCCCTCTAGACACACACACACACACACACACACACACACACACACACACACGCAAACACAGACATTTCCAAACAACGCCTGTTTTACACATACACATCCACTGTCCAACACACCCACGCACTACCTTACACAAGCTATCTCCAATCAATTCCATTCCGATTTGTTACTACTGAAACATTTGCAATGGCGTACCATTGGCAGGCCGTTGCAAACGTTTGGCAGCAACACCAAACATTTACTGGAATGAGGAGTAATCAATCAACTGGCATGAGCGGAGTTAAAATTATTCAAACTTATCAAATAGCCCACAGTTCTACAAGGAATTGGCAGCAACACAAACCCATTTAACAGGGGAGAAACAGATATATAAAGTACACGCATAGACAGACAAACTGTCTGTCTATGCGTGTATTTTATATATCTATTTTCCCCCAGGTAATTGGGTTGTGTTGCGCTCTCTCTCTCTCTCTCTCTCTCTCTCTCTCTCTCTCTCTCTCTCTCTCTCTCTCCATATATGAAATAATCAACCGACATTTAAAATGAAAAGCTTTTCTATTTTGTTGGTCATTTTGCTCAAGCCCAACCGACCACTACGGGTCATATCAGAGCTGTAAAAACATAAAAGATTATTCATTAAAAAAAAGACATAAAATCCCACATAAAAAGTCCTCTAAAAACGTCATTCCACACAGGCGCCTTAACCTAGAATTTGACACGAGCTCGCCCCCCCCCCCCCCCCCAACTTCTCAAGCAAGCTATGTATTGCGCGTTACTGAAACATTTGCAATGGCGTACCATTGATAGGCCGATGCAAACATTTGGCAGCAACACCAAAACAGGTACTGAAATGTGGGGTAGTCAATCGGTAGGCATGAAAAGCGGAATTAAGATCATTACTCGAATCTATCTATCTCATAGCCCACAGTTCCACAAGGAATTGACAGCAACACAACCCATTCAGCGGGGCGAGGGGGGGGGGCATATATAAAATACACACACTTAGACAGTCTGTCTCTGTGTGTATTTTGTATATTTACCTCCCCCCCCCCCCCCCCCCCGATAAATGGGTTGTGTTTCTCTGCCTATCCTATTTATATATACAAAAGATATACACAGTCTTAAATTGAGATTAAATATGGAAAAATTTTATATTTTCTCGGTCATTTTGCTAACAGCTCAATCGACCTTCATAGGTCACATATCAGAGCTGTAACAACGTGAAAAATAATTCTGTTAAAAACAGGCAAAAAAAAAAACCCAACGTAAGAAGTCCCCTAAGGTAAGGTAAGATTGCTTATAGACCAGCCGACCGCAAAGGGCCACATCAGGGCTGTCACCACGTTAAAATCAACTCGCAAGTCATCTTAAAAAAAAATCTTTCACACATCTCTTTAAATTACATCTTCTACAAACGCACCAGAAACGTTAAAAAATCTTTCTTCCGTAAAAATCTTAAATCGGATAAAAAATGTTAATCTCCCTCAAAAACTCAAAGATCACGTCAGGTGGGACATCTCTGAACAGGTTTTTCATGGACTCTGCGGTAAAGTGTTTATGTCTCACATCGTACAAGTCCCAACAATGTAAAAGAATATGTTTCACTGTGAGTGGAACATGACATGGAATACACCACGGAGCTTCTTCACTCTTAAAAGTCTCCTAAAATGTCATTCCACAAAGGTGGCTTGAACCAGAATTTGACACAGACTCATTTCGCTCACAGCCCAACCGACCTTTATGGGTCATATCTGAGCTGTACCAACATACCCCTTCACATATACACATGAACCACCCTATACATCTCCAGTCTACGATGTTTCGTTACTAAAACGTTTGCAGTGGCATTATCGAAGATAGGCCCTTGAAAACGTCTGGCAGCAACACAGCCGCCAGTCTATCCATGTGTGCGTGTGTATGCGTGGGTGCGTGCGTGCGTGCGCGCGCGCGCGTTTGTGTGTGTGTATGTGCGCGCGCGCGCATGTGTGTGTGTGTGTGTGTGTGTGTATGTGTATGGGTGTGTGTGTGTGTGTGTATGTGTGTATGGGTGTGTGTGTGTGTGCATGGGTGCGTGTGCGTGTGCGTGTGTGTGTCTGCGTGTGTAGACTAGCACTAACTGTTCAGGCCAGCAGACCATAAAGGATCACATCAGGGTCGCAATATCAAAATTATATCCCTCAAGAGCATGCAAACAAAATAAAATAGTTCCCCAAACCTCAATCCTTGCATACTAAACCGATGGTTTAGCAAGATCTGTTTTTCACACACACACACACACACACACACACACACACACACACACACTCACTCACTCAAGTATGAGCGAGTTCTCTCTCCGCTCTCTTCTGGCACCGAAGTGGTCCTTGCTGTGCCCCTATAACGTCATCGGCTGTGTGTTTCTCTGCCAGCAGCTCTGGTGTCCTCCGCAGAGATCAGGTCCCTTGTACTTAAACTGCAGCGTTAGGTTTCTCATCTTTCTAATAAAAAAAAATGGCGAAGCAGTCATCATTACGTCTGCGTCTTTGATCACAGGAAGATGGCTAGGCTTTTTCATTGTTCTCTGTGGAAGACTCCCTGTCTGCACCACTCCTTGCCTTTATGGGCGTCGTGAAGTTCCTACAGTCGGTGGTGCAGTTGAGATCCCGCTTCTTCTTGCATCCTCTGGGAATGGATTCTCTGGAAGGCAGCGATGCCATGGAGTTGACCGCGTTGACACGTTAGTTAACATCCTGGGAGTTGTACGTCCTTGATGAAGATGTTGGCTGTCCAGGACGCTGTGACGCGGTGGTCCTCTGGTAGAGCAGTAGTGATGCGTGGGAAGTGGTCAAACCTGTGACCTGCCAAACACAAAGCCACCGATTAAATTCTGCCGAAGGAATCACTAAACCGCAAGAAAAAAAATCATGTTTAAAAAAATTACAACAAAATCCTAGAGAACAGGTTTTTCACACACACACACACACACACACACACACACACACACATACACGCCGAAACCTATGATACAAAATATCGAACCTTGGGAAAGAAAGTATAAACGATGTTGACGAAGCCAGAGTTGCACTCGTTTGACACGTTAGGTAGCACTGGGAGTCACACGTCCCTGGTGAGGATATTCGATGCCCAGAACACTGTAACGCGGTGCTCCTCTGGTAGAATGGTAGTGACGGGTCCTCTGGTAGAATGGTAGTGACGGGTCCTCTGGTAGAATGGTAGTGACGACGGTCCTCTGGTAGAATGGTAGTGATGGTCCTCTGGTAGAATGGTAGTGACGGGTCCTCTGGTAGAATGGTAGTGACGGTCCTCTGGTAGAATGGTAGTGACGGGTCCTTTGGTAGAATGGTAGGTCCTCTGGTAGAATGGTAGTGATGGTCCTCTGGTAGAATGGTAGTGATGGTCCTCTGGTAGAATGGTAGTGACGGGTCCTCTGGTAGAATGGTAGTGACGGTCCTCTGGTAGAATGGTAGTGACGGGTCCTTTGGTAGAATGGTAGGTCCTCTGGTAGAATGGTAGTGACGGGTCCTCTGGTAGAATGGTAGTGACCGGTTCTCTGGTAGAGAGCAGTAGTGATGCGTGGGGAGTGGTCAACTCTGTGACCTGCCAAACACAAACCCTCTGATTTAATTCCGCCGAAGAGGACAAACCGCGAGATAGAAAAAAAAATCATGTTGAAAAAACGCAAGCCTAGGAAAGAGTTTCTCTCTCTCTCTCTCTCTCTCTCTCACACACACACACACACACACACACACACACACACACACACACAGCATCGAAATCTATAATACAAGGCTTCAAACCTTGGGAAAAGAAAACATAAACGTTGTTAATAAAACTTCATTACTAAAAAGACCAACCAACCCACGAAAAAGATTTTTTTTCGTTTTGAAAAAAAAAGTTCCCTCAAGTATATGAGAGGTGAACCCTATAAAACATGACATAAAGAAGATGACAGTCTTATGAACGATGGGTGGTAAAACCCAAAAGGTCCTCACACTGACTCTGTTTACCATGTCAGCTATCTATGGATCAAAGGACGCTCGGATCAGGAGGTACCAGGTGCGCACTAGGCAATATTTCAGGAGAGTTTTAAGGACTGCCTCAAAGGCTCTGCAGCTCAATCTTCAAGTGACCTGAAAACATGCGTCCATGATCCAGATCCTTAGCTCATGAGACTTGCTACAGAGCTGGAGTCCATCTCTCCGGATAATATTCCCTCTGGTACCCCCTTTTTTCTTACCTTAGCTCCACAGACCACTGATCTAGGAAACCAGAGCTTCTAGTATGTTTATCATATGAAAGACAGAAATAAACGTTTGAACAGACTCAAAACTTCGAGAAAGAAGTCAGATAAGCCTGTGAATGAAGGCATTAATTCGATGGAAACAACACACTAACACCATACAATGAAAGAGACACTAAACCTGGAAAAGACTAAATTTTGTGAATAATGACACTGAATCCTTAATCATCTGAAAGAAAACTGGTAACTCAACTGGCAGACTCTTAACTATGACAGAATAGGATTACTACACTAGAAATGCAGGAGAAGAAAGAAGAAAAAGAGTGCGAAGAATGAAAATAGAAACAAACAAAAAAAAACTTCGAAACTCTCCTTTCAGCTGCATTCTCCAAGTTCACTCCAGTTTCCACGGCAGTTCATGTAGAAGTCCTTTTGGTCCTGTTCATGAAACGTAAGTACTGAACATATGTGGATTTTCTGTGTAAATAATTCGGAATAACTAAGTTCAACAAAACGTTGAAAGTCTCTTCTTTATTCTCGGACAACATGTTTGTTAACACGATGGATAGTGAGAACTACATAAATATTCTGAGCTATCTTCCAGTGCCAAAACAGTTCAGTATTCCTTCAACACTCATTTCATACAGCCAAAAGGTACTGCAATAAACGAACTGGTCGCTTGCCTTTGCAGCTACTTTGTTGTCTGCTCCGTCATTTAATAACTATTAATACTAATTCTTCTCTCAAGTAAGAGTGTGTGTGTGTGTGTGTGTGTGTGTGTGTGTGTGTGTGTGTGTCAGAGTCAGAGAGAGAGAGAGAGAGAGAGAGAGAGAGAGAGAGAGCATTTGTTGAATGATTATCATCACTGCTCCTATTGTTAGTGTTGTGATATCTTATTACAACTACTACTACCACTATTAATACTATTATTCTTATTGACTATTCATATGTCACACGACTTATCAAGTAAATGACTTAGATGTTTATTTCTCCACACACTAAACTCCAAATAAATAGGCAAGAACTGCCAGCAACAAACAAAACGCATGATACAATCAAATGCTCCTACTGCATCCTACCGTATTTCCACCCTTCCCACACATCCCACTCCCCAACACCACCAGCCACCGAACAAAAAAAATCAACTAATTAACAAGCATAGGCAAATGCCTATTATGCTCCAAGACAACGCAGTAGGTTATCTGTTGCGTCGATTTGACGGAAAAAAAAAGATTTGCCCGGCTGATTGATTTAAAAGATGGCAGAAAAGTAGAGCACAGCCAGTGGGCTGAACGGACGGACGAAAACTGGACAATGAAAACAGTTCACGTAATGGATGCACTCGTGCTATACCTCAGTAAAATACTGAGCATGAGGAGAGGACTCGATGATATTTAAAGCAGGGGGCTGCACTTTTACATACACAAAAGATTATTTGATGAAGAGGGAGCCAGTAAACAGAACGTAGAACTGAAGATAGACATAGAAGAGCGACAAATTTTGGCTGGTAGCACGGTTTTAAACTCTCCCAACATTATTCAAGCGGCTTTGGAGCTAGATCGTTATAATAAAGATGAGACAGTATAATACCCTTAAGAAATACTTGGTTTATATGTTTGCATGAAAAAAAGTACCAATTTCCCTTTTCCTTTCCTCAACCCTCCCTCTTTGCCATCCCCCCTCCCCACCCACAACTATCTGTTCTCAGGTCCAGATTTCCTCCGATTTCTATTCACTCACATCCCTTGGCCCGTGTCTGCCCAGCCTCCTCCCTTTTGTGTGTGTGTTTTTTGAGTTCTTGTCACTTTAGAATTTTTTGAAGCAGCTTCTTTTCTGTCACTTGAAAAAAGACTAACAGTCGAAACGTTGTGCATTGTTTTTGTTCCCTTTTGACCCCCCTTTTGTTTCAGTCTTTACTACTTTACCATCAAATTATATAACTGATTTATGCATTAAATTTTCCGGGCGCGGTTTTTCTATTTTTTTTTAAAACTGACACGATTTCAACGTCGCAAACTACCCAGCTTCGTTTCAACACGTAAGACGGCGATTGTTCCAGGATAAACCATTTGTATTTAAGGTATGAAGTGGTGCTGTACCTAGTCCTTTCTTATTTGTTGTTCTGGACGATTCTTCCTCTCCTTCGCCACCACACTGGTAGTCCCGTGTCTCCATCTCTCTCAGGTCAGCATGGAGTGGGCATCCCTGCAGGACATCCTGTGTCATTTCCTCCACCTGCCTGCACTGGCAGTAAGCAAGGGCAATCGTCAGGTGGAGCATACGAATGCAAAGCGTTGTGTGTCCTGTGCACAGCCTGAAGATGGTGATCTGATCTGCACTAACCACGTGTTGTGTGGCATTCCCTTCTACACCCCAACAGTGATCGTAAGTCCTGCTCTCTGAACGGTATGTGGTGAGCCTGGTTGGTGCCCTGTTGCTCACAGTCTAGCGAACTGGCCTACAAGTTAATTTCCTGTCTTACTACACAATTCAATTGATTCATTAAAGTATCCACAGAATGGTTTATAATCTTATAAGCAGGAAGTATTTACTGCGACACTGTCAGTCTGTGTCAGCCTAACGCCGTTAACTCCTCAGCTCCTCTAGTTTCTCCATTATCATAGTTTCCAGAAACGACTGGGCATCTGTGAAGATGGCCACCTGCCTGCAGACACATTTGGAGGCTACTTTCATGTTGACTGCCGCTAACAGAGCCTCAGCCTGAGGTTGGAATGGTTCTTTCTGGTCTGAAATTCCTTTCATTTTGCAGACATCAGGAAATCTGACGCAGACTCCGGACCCTACCGCAGCTATGGCACATCCCTGTGTGACCCAGTGGATCCAGGCTTGTTCTTGTTCTCCATCAAAAACCAGTGTCAGTGCTTTCTTCACAGTTTTCACACGACGGCAGCAGCAGGCTATGGTTTTCACGCCAGGTGTCTTTCCCATTTTTTAGTTCAAGTGTGTGCTGGAGATCTGCCTTCCTTTCTTAAATGTCCACCTGCAACCAGTTGAAGATTCTTACACTAAATGAGGGTTTCCGGTAATAACAAGATATACATGTAGATGCTGCCTGGATCAACAGCTTGAAGTGGGCAGGAACAGGAAAGAAGGGCTTTGGACTACCCACTATATTTCAGGCCTCTAGGACAGGGGAAGGCAGACCCTACTTCCCCGTAGTGGGTAGGATGGTCAACAGGTGCGGGAGAGGGGTAAGAGGGGGGGGGGGGGGGACGGGAAAAGGGGGGAGAGGGGGGTTACATCCAGGATTTGAAGCCCTCCGGCGAGGCTGATGTACTGTCAGTGAGTACTGCTGATGTACTGTCAGTGTGTACTGTGTGCTCAATTCATTTGTTCTCATGTTTGCTGAATTTCGTTGTCTCTGCTCTGTTGTAGTTATACTGAAGGGTTTGTTGCTGACGTGAATATCACTTCCATTGGTGTAGACCCTAGCACCTAGCAAAATGATCTAGCTGCTTTCCTATCTGTAGCTCTCTGTTTTCCACGAGCGTGGCGATCTGATCTTTTAATTACTTTCAACATTGAGTTAGTCCGTTAATTTCTGCTGGCTCTTTCTCAAAATTATACATTGCACAACATTTCTTCACAGTCTCAGTCTTTACTCTCAAGGACTCCTCTTCGTTCTTTCAGGAAGGATCCTCGTCCGCTATGTCCCTTGCCATTGTGAGTGTATACTGAAATCCCTGATGTTGGTTAGTGTAGAGAGCCTCCCGTTTTCTCTGCGTCCACTGGCAATAGTCTCCTGAAAGGTTGCAGTAGCCTCAAGTTAAGCTCGTCTACTTATTTACTGATATGCTGTCCGTGGAGTCATGTCGCTGTGAGGAGACTGGTTGTCCAGAACACAGCAGCGTAACGGTCTCCCGTGAGGCTGGTGGGGATCTCTGGAGAGTGGCCAGACTATGATCTGCCAAATACGGAAGACTCCGGTTAAAATCTGACGATAAAGATGAGGCTAAACATTAGGAGTCAGGAATCGTGTTAAGCAGACACTAAAGTCTTTAAAGTAGTTTTGAACACACACACACACACACACACACACACCACGGTGTGCACCACAGCTCTTGATACAAGATACTAAACCATAGGAAAAAAATTGTTATAAACCGTGTGACTGAAGCCTTAGCTCTAGAAAAGACAAATCAATCGCATGAAGAGATGACTGACATTAAAAAGAAGATTCTCCCAATGAATACAAGAGGAGTCACTCATCCCTGTAAGAAATACTCGAGGATGATAGGTTCTACCGAGTGGTAGAGATCAGTAGATTGGCGACAGCCTGTTTCTCAGTTTTCAGAGCATGGGCAAGTTTCAGGTGATGAACTGACAAGTTAGTGTTCTTACCTTTGATTTTCTCAATGCTGTTCCAGACCCTTTTCTGGGATATTTTAGATGTCAACTTTGAAAAGTTGTTTCTCTCCAAGACTGACGTTTACCGACTTTAAAAGGGCGTCTAGTTTTATCTCGGACTTTTTAATGGGGGGTCGAGCACTGGGGGCTGAAGGTCTTTGGAATACTCGACGCTGAGCCCGTGTGCGTTTTTGTAAGGTTAGATGGCCGTGAGAATTAAAGCATGGTGTTTTCAGGCTGTTGCCGTTTACTGGAAGACATCTGAATACACGTTTTTGCAGACTTATAAGTATCAGAGATTCTACTGGATCTTCACTTTGAAGAATGTCAGTTTCCTGGAACTCCTTTAGAATATTTGAAGCAAGAAGATTCAAGTTAGTTTTTTCTATAATTATCTTAAAGGTGCCCCAGAACAGAGGCATTTTCAGTTGTTATGGCGTTACCATAACGGGGGAAAATGGTCCCTTCCATACAGATCATCACGGACAGACCACTCATAGTCCAGAATCAGCGAGGGGTCGCATTCTGAAAAATCTCAACATGAAAGTGTACCTGTGAAAGAATGGAGGCAAGTTGTCATGTCCTTGGTGAGGAGATTGGTCGTCCAGAACAGAACAATGCAGGGGTCTCCTGGTGGACTGGTGGGGATCTCCGGAGGGTGGCCAGCCCGATGATCTGCCAAACACACAGACTCTGATGAAATT
This sequence comes from Conus betulinus, assembly GCA_016801955.1. Lineage (NCBI taxonomy): Eukaryota > Metazoa > Mollusca > Gastropoda > Neogastropoda > Conidae > Conus > Conus betulinus. Next base: position 123,868 of record JADBJO010003060.1, on the reverse strand, counting down.
CTGACGAAAAAGTCACTGAAATTATAAGTCAGGAAATCGTGTCAAGCAGACACAAAGTCTATAAGGTAGTTCTAAACACACACACAGACACACACACACACACACACACACACACACGCACGCACATACACACACACACACACGGTGCACACAACGGCTCTTGAAACAAGACACTAAACCATAGGAAAAAATTACTATACACCATGTGTGACTGACGCATTAGCTCTAGAAAAGACAAACTAATCGCATGAAGAGAGGGCCGATGTCTTGAAAGAAGATTCTGCCAAGTGATACACGAGGGGTCACTAATCCCTAAGATCAGAGGAGAAGAAGTCTTATGACTGAAAAGGACTGTAACTCCTATGGAAAAAATGATAAAACCTATGTACAAAGTAACAGTAAACCATGTGAGAAGGGGCCGTAAACCTCTTGCAGAAGGAAATTATACCATACTTAAACGAGGACCCTAACCCTGATGAAAGTAGGGGACTCCAGTGAAGGGACACTCAACCAATATTAACGATTACGAAATCCTGCGGAAACAAAACATTATACCATACAAAAGTTGACAATAGTAAGAAAAGAAGACACTAGTTACTATAAATGGAAGACGCTAAACAACAAGGATAAGAGACCGTGAAACTTGTACAAAGAAGAATCTAAACTTCTGGAAGGATGACACAAACCACCTAAAAAGTCACTCAATCCTATGAAAGACCACTACACAAAACCTGTTTATAAAGACATCAAGCTCTGTGAAAGGACAGACTGCAAGGAGACAAAACCCTTTCAAAGAACCGGACACGGAGCTCTTTGGAAAGAGGACACTAAATCTGATTAAAGTAACCAACCCCTCTGAAAGGAGCACACACAATGACAAAAAGGATATCAACTTCTAAGAAAAGAGAATGCTCAACTTGCAGACTAAGGGCATCAAACCCTATAGAAGAAATCTGATGCTAGCAAGAACATAAGTATCAACACGCACAAGAAAAACAAAATCAGAAAAAGGATCAAAGACTTCCTCAGCATCTCGGCCTGTCAGGGATCTGGTACCCACGTTTTCTTTTCTTCTTTTTTTTTATTCATCACGCTCTTGATGCAGAGGGTACTGTTAAACAAAAATGACCTACACTGATCAAACAGAGAGACACTTTAAGCCTGGGAAAGAAAAGGACATTAAATCCTTGGAAGAGGGAAGAAAAACACTACGACTGAAGACACATAAACGTGACAATGATGACATTAAAACAGCCGACGAAAGGGACAATGAGCTTGGAAGAGATGACACAAAGTCCTGTGTATGAAGATAAAGGTAAATCCTGATGGAAAACGATAATTTATTTAAAAAAGAAAACCAAAGTCAACAGAAGACCAAGAAACTAGGCAATAACCTAGTGTCAAAATACTTTGTTATACATAAGAGACAATACTGGCAGAAGGACAAGGCGATGGAGAACATGAAAGAAAAAACATGGAATCTGAACAACAACACTGTCAGTACTCCCCTTTAAGTCCATGTCCCAAGTTGTCGTGACCTATCTCCGTTTTCTGTGGCTGGTGAGGGAGATTTCCGTCGTCTCTGGCTGTTGATGGAGCAGATCCTTGTCTCTGTGGATGAGAAATCAAGACCACCTTGAATTATTGCACAGCACGCTGGAAAAACATAACAAGCAAAACTGACACACCCATTCAGTAAAGACAGTTTAACGTTTTTGAGGCGTTCTCTGCTATCTGATAATTTGATTTACATCACGTGATATGGGAGCTGCATGAAAGCTTTCTGCTATCCCCATTGGCACAGCAGTGGCTTTGTAGTGCATTCCTCCCACATTGGCTTTCTGTGTGGATAGAGACGGAGTATGTGAGTGCGAACGCGTATTGCATGTGTGTGTGTGTGTGTGTGTGTGTGTGTGTGTGTGTGTGTGTGTGTGTGTGCGCGCGTGTGTGTGTGTGCGTGTGTGTGTGAATGTGTTGTATATGCGTGTATGTGTGTACCCACGTGCACAAGCGTACGCTGTTTGTGTGTGCGAGTGCGAGCGAGCGTGCACTTTCAGTACATGGGTGCACGTGCCTAGTTGCAATTGCGTCTATGTTCGTGAGTGCGCATGTGCGTCTGCTCAGATACGCGCATGCACATTCATGGTTGTGGCGAGAAGTGTGGCTGGAGAAAGGAGAGAAGCAGCATTACAATTCGTAACAATTCGTATTGCAATTCGTGACTTTGTCCCTATCAAAATAACAAAACGCGAGTCCCTTTGTTAAAATGTTGTCAGTGCTTTATTTCAAACTGATATTCTAATACCTTTAGACCTGAATTTAACAACTTCTGAACTACAGCAAAAGTCAACTCCTGGAAGGAAAGGAAAGGAGAGAGAGAGAGAGAGAGAGAGAGAGAGAGAGCGAGATGGTAATGCTAATGTCGCTTACAGCCCAGCCGACCGCAAAGGGGACCAGTCATGTCCTTGGTGAGGAGACTGCATGTCCAGAACAGAGCAATGCAAATGGTCTCCTGTTAAACTGGTAGTGAACTCCAGAGGGTGGCCAGCCCTATGACCTGCCAAACACAAAGACTCTGACTGAAACTTTATGAAAAAGAAGTGCTAAAAGGTAGACGTCAGGAAATCGTGTCAAGCAAACATAAGAGTATTTTATGTAGTTCTAAACACACATACACGCACACACACACAATCCCCCCTCCCCCCCCCCCCCCCCCCCCCACACACACACACACGATGCACACTACGGCTCTTGATTCAAGACACTAAACCATAGAAAAAGAGATCGTTATACACCTTGCTACCAAAGCCTTAGCTCTAGAAAAAGAGACGATCGCATGAAGAGAGACTGTCATTTTCAAAGAGGGATTCTGCCAATTAATACAAGAGGGGTCACTACTAATCAATTTAAGATCAGAGGAGAATAAATACATGACAGAAAAGGACTGCGAACTCAATGGAAGAAAAACGCTAAAAACCTATGTACAAGTAACAGTAAACCATGCACACTTTGTATCAATTGCCAAAACACTAAAAACAGCAAAAATATGTCCATTTGTAAGATAACACACAGACTATGCATGGTATGTAAGAGATTGGTTGGAAAAAAAACCTAGTTGTGGAAATTACTTTTGTTTTTTTTTCCGCTTTTTGTTTTTTTTGGCAGATGAAGAGGACAGTGTGAAGCACCAAAAAATGAAGAGGTGGATTTCGGCCTTAGGAAAAAAAGTTGAAAAAAAAAGGAAAAAAACTACCACCTTAGGTGCTCCATTGATCTGAGAACTGTTGCCCCCCCTCCCCCCCCCCCACACACAAAAACAGTAAACCATGCGAAAGGGGGCCCATAAACCTCTAAGAAAAGGCGGCTATACCATATTCGAACGTAGACCCTAATCCTGATGAAAGTAAAGGACCCTAATCCTGATGACAGTAAGGGACTCCTGTGAAAACAATGATTACTAAACCCTGGTGAAACGAGACATTATACCACACAAAAAGCTGACAATGGTCAGAAAAGAGGACACTAGTTACACGAAAGGACGACGATGAACAAAGAGAACAGTAAAGTTTGTGAAAAGAGGAAACTAAACTTCTGGAAGGATGACACAAGCCACCTAAAAGGACACTCAACCCAGTGAAACAGCTCCACACAAGAGGATGCTGAACCTCACGAGAGCGTACACTGACAGGTGAAACTAGATTCCATGAATGAAGGCCACCACAATCTATGAGAGGATCTACATTTTTACTGCAATTACCATGCCGTGTGGTCTGCTGATCAAAGGACACTCGGATCAGGAGGTACCAGGTGCGCACTAGGGAATATATCAGGAAGAGGTATCAAGACTTCCTCAAGACCATTGCAGCTCAGCCCCAAAAGATCTGAAAACATGCGTCTATGTTCCAGATCCCTGATTCATGAGACCTGCGGCATAGCTGGAGTCAATCTTTCATACCTTTCCCGAAGAGTATTTCCTCTGGTACCGCCTGTTCTATCCTTCTTCCACAGTACACTGACGTAGGAAATATAGACAGCTAGAGAAAGAAGAACACTCTTTAATCTTGTGAAAAGAAGACTGATCTCCGCACAGAGGGAATTATCTGTGTGAAAAACGTATGAAATGAAGACGGTAATCCTTTTGAACGATGGCCAAGCTAAACCCATAAAAGGAGAAATATAGGCTCTATATAACGAGGGCACTAAAGGCTATAGACGACAGTGATCCCTTATAGGACTAAGGCACTAAATTCTTTGAACAAAGAGGACACTAAATTTGTAGAAGGAAATACTAAACCTATCATAGCACATAAAACCCTGTGGGAGAAACAGGACGATATGAAGAAAGACACAAAATCGTACGCAAGGTAGGTGCCAAATCCGGTGAAAAGATGACGCCGTATCCTATTTAGGAAGAAGACATTAAGCCCTATGAAAGGACAGGAATGCAAGGAGGAGACAAAACCCAACGAAAAAACTGGACGCTGAACTCTTTGGAAAGAGGACAGTAAACCTTATGAAATTAAGCAACCCTCCCCTGTGAAAGAAGCACACTATAATACAATGACAAAAAGGACACCAGATTCTAAGAAAAGAGAAAGCTCAACCTTGTAGACCAAGGGTATCAAACCCTATAGAAGAATTCTGATGTTGACAATTACCGTGTAAAACTAGAGACAATACTAGAAGAAGGACAAGAGGATGGGAGTACATGTTAGAACAAACATGGAATCTGAACAACAATACTGTCAGTACTCCCCTTTAAGTCCATGTCCCAGGTTGTGACCTATCTCCGTTTTCCGTGGTTGCTGAGGGAGATTCCGTCGTCTCTGGGCGTTGATGGAGCAGACCCTTATCTCTGTGGATGAGAAATCAAGACCATCTTGAATTATTGGACTGTACGCTGGGAAAAACATTAACAAGCAAAACCGACACACCCATTCAGTAAGGGCAGTTTAATATGTTTGAGGCATTCTCATGGCAACTGATAATTTGATTTACATCACGTGATATGGGAGCTGCACGAAAGCTTTCTGCTATCCCCATTGGGACAGCAGTGGCTTTGTAATGTATTCCTCCCACATTGGCTTTCTGTATGGACAGAGACGGTGTATTTGAGTGCGAACGCGCATTGCATGCGTGTCTGAGTGTGTGTGCCTGCGCGCGCGCGTGTGTGTGTATGTATGTGCGTGCGTGTGTGTATGAATGTGTTGTATATGCGTGTATGTGTGTACCCACGTGCACAAGCGCACGTTGTTGTGTGTGTGTGTGTGGGTGCAAGCGAGCGTGCACTTTCAGTACATGGGTGCACGTGCCTGTATGCGATTGCTTCTATGTTTGTGAGGGCACATGCGCGTCTGCTCACATATGCACATGCACATTCATGGTGGTGGCGAGGAGTGTGGCTGGAGAAAGGAGAGAAGCAGTATCAGAAATCGTAATGACTTTGTCCCTATGGAAATTACAAAATGCGAGTCCCTTTGTAAAAATGGTGGCCAGTGCTTAATTCAAACTGATATTCTAACACCTTAAGACCTGAATTTAACAACTTCTGAACTACTGAAAAAAAAAGTCAACTCCTGGAAGGAAAGGAAGAGAGAGAGAGAGAGAGAGAGAGAGAGAGAGAGAGAGAGAGAGAGGGTAATGCTAATGGTAATGTCACTTATAGCCCAGACGACCGCAAAGGGTCATATCAGGGCTGTTACCACGTTTAAGTCAACTCAAGTCATTCAAGAAAAAGAAACAACAACAACAACAACAACAAAAAACCCTCATTAACACAATCCTTTAAAATACCTCTTCTAAGAACACACCATTTGGGGGTAAAAGGTGTGGTGAAATACCTAATGCTGAACCAGTCTGCGTTTTTTGTGAGATTAGTTGGCTGGCTGTCAGAATTAAACCAAGATGTTTTAGGCAGTTGGAGTTTACTGGAAGACATCGGAATACATGTTTTGCAGACAAAGTATTAGTTAGAGATTCTGTTGGATCTTCACTTTAAAGAATGTCAGTTGCCTCGAGCTCCTTTGAAGATATTTGAAACAAAAAGATTCCAATTATTTTTTCTATAATTAAGATGTTCTGGAACAGAGGCGTTTTCAGTTTTATGGATTTTAACATAATGGGAAAGTCACTTCCATACAGATCATCATGGACAGACCACTCATAGTCCACAATCAGCAAGGGGTCGCATTTTGACAAATCCAAACATGAAAGTGTACCTGTGGAAGAATGGAAGTAAGTTGGAGACCAGTCATGTCCTTGGTGAAGAGACTGCATGTCCAGAACACACAGCAGAGATCTCCGGAGGGTGGCCAGCCCTGTGACCTGCCAAACACACAGATTCTGACTAAATTCTGACGAAAAAGAAGTCACTAAAAAGTAGAAGTCAGGAAACTGTGTTAAGTAAACATAAAAGTCTTGAAGCTAGTTCTCAAAACACGCACACACACATACCTCCCCCCCTCCCCACCACACACACACACGGTGCACACAACCTCTCTTGATAAAAGACACTAAACCATAGAAAAAGAGATCGTTACACACCATGCGACCAAAGCCTTAGCTCTAGAAAAGAGACAATCACATGAGGAGACGACTGCCATTTTCAAAGAGGGATTCTGCCAATTATATACAGAGGGGTCACTAATCAATGTAAGATCAGAGGAGAATAAATACATGACAGAAAAGGACTGCAAAAGAAAACAGGCTAAAATCATTGCACAAGTGACAGTAAACCATGCAAGAGGGGGCCATATACCTCTTACGAAAGGAGACTATACCATATTCAAACGAGAACCCTAATCCTGTTGAAAGTAAGGGACTCATGTGAAAGGAGACTTAACTGATCATAAAGATTACGAAACCCTGTGGAAACAAGAGACATTATACCATACAAAAAGCTGACAATAGCCAGAAAAGGGGGACACTAGATACTACGAAAAGAGGACGATAAACAAGGAAACAGGACAGTAAAGCTTGTGAGAAGAGGAGACGAACCTTCTTGGTGAATGACAAAAAACCACCTAAAAAAGACACTGAACCCTATGAAAGAACACACAACACAAGAGGATGCTGAACCTCATGAGAGCCTACACCAATTGACAGATGAAACTAGATTCTTTGAACGAAGGCCAATGCAATCTATGGCAGGATCCACATTTTTACTGTAATAACCATGCCGTGTGTTCTGTTGATCAAAGGACACTGGGATCAGGAGGTACCAGGTGATCACTAGGGAATATTTCAGGAAGAGGTTTCAAGACTTCCTCAAGACCTTTCAGCTCAGCCCCAAAAGATCTGAAAACATGCGTCCATGTTCCAGATCCCTGATTTATGAGACCTGCGGCATAGCTGGAGTCAATCTTTCAACCTTCTCCGAAGAGTATTCCCTCTGGTACCCCCTGTTTTTGAGTCCTTGTTCCACAGCACACTGACGTAGGAAATATAGACAGCTAGAGAAAGAAGAACACTATTAATCTTGTGAAAAGAAGACTGATCTCCGCACAGAGGGAATTAACTGTGTGAAAAACGTATGAAATGAAGACGGTAATCCTTTTGAACGATGGCCAAGCTAAACCCATGAAAGGAGGAATCTAGGCTCTATATAATGAGGACACTAAAGGCTATAGAGGACAGTGAACCCTTATAGGAGTAAGGCACTAAATTCTTTGAAAAAAGGAGGACACGAAATTGTAGAAGGAAATACTAAAACTATCAAAGCACATAAAAACCTGTGGGGAACAGGACGATATGAAGACAGACACAAAATCGTACGCGAGGAATGTGCCAAATCCGGTGAAAAGATGACGCCGTATCCTATTTAGGGAGAAGTCATTAAGCCCTATGAAAGGACAGGAATGCAAGGAGGAGACAAAACCCAATGAAAAAAAACTGGACGCTGAACTCTTTGGAAAGAGGACAGTAAACCTTATGAAATTAAACAACACTGCCCTGTGAAAGTACACTATAATACAATGACAAAAAACGACACCAGATTCTAAGAAAAGAGAAAGCTCAACCTTGTAGACCAGGGTATCAAACCCTATAGAAGAATTCTGATGTTGACAGTTACCGTGTCTGACTGTCAATGACTTACAGAATGCTCAGACCAGATGGTATCAAAGCACACAAGAAAAAGGATTTAGGAAGAGGATCAAAGGCTTCCTCAGCCTATCAGCCTCTCAGGGATCCGATACCCACGTTTTTTTTAAACTCCTGGTCCAGAGGACACTGTAATACAAAAACAAGCCACACTGATCAGACAGGACTTTTTAGGATGGAAAAGAAATGGACATTAAATCTTTGGAATAAGGAAGAAAAACACTACGAATGAAGAAACTTGAGGATGATGGCACTAAAACTGCCGATGAAAGGGACAATGAGCTAGGGAGAGATGACACGAAGTCCTGTGTATGAAGAGCAAATCCTGATGGAAAATGACAACGATACGTTCATTAAAAAAGAAAACCTTTGAAATAAGACACCATAGTCAACAGAAGAAGAACAACAAACTAAGTCAATAACCTAGTGTCAAAATTCTTAGCTGTGATACATAAGGGGCAAACACCAGAAGGAGGACAAGAGGATGGAGTACATGTTAGAACAAACATGGAATCTGAACAACACCACCGTCGGTACTCCCCTTAAAGTCCATGACCCAAGTTGTCGTGACCCATCTCCGTTTTCCGTGGCTGGTGGGGGAGATTTTCGTCGTCTCTGGCCGTTGATGGAGCAGATCCTTATCTCTGTGGATAAGAAATCAAGACCACCTTGAATTACTGGACTCTACGCAGGAAAAAAAACATTAACAAGCAAAACTGACACACCCATTCAGTAAAGGCAGTTTGATATTTTTGAGGCATTCTCATGGCAACTGATAATTTGATTTACATCACGTGATATGGGAGCTGCATGAAAGCTTTCTGGTATCCCCATTGGCACAGCTGTGGCTTTGTAGTGCATTCCTCCCACATTGGCTTTCTGTATGGACAGAGACGGAGTATGTGAGTGCGAACGCGTATTGCATGCGTGTGTGCATGTACGTGTGTGTGCGCGCGCGCGTGTGTGTGTATATGTGTGCGTGCTAGTGTGCGTGCGTGTGTGTGTGAATGTGTTGTATATGCGTGTATGTGTGTGCCCACGCGCACACGCGCACGCTGTTTTGTGTGTGGGTGCGAGCGAGCGTGCACTTTCAGTACATGGGTGCACGTGCCTGTATGCGATTGCTTCTATGTTTGTGAGGGCACATGCGCGTCTGCTCACAGAGCGCATGCACCTTCATGGTTGTGTGGCGAGGAGTGTGGCTGGAGAGAGGAAGGAGAGAAGCAGTATCAGAAATCGTATTAACTTTGTCCCTATGGAAATTACAAAATGCGAGTGCCTTTGTAAAAATGGTGGCCAGTGCTTAATTCAAAACTGATATTCTAACACTTTAAGACCTGAATTTAACAACTTCTGAACTACTGCAAAAAAAGTCAACTCCTGGAAGGAGGGAGAGAGAGAGAGAGAGAGAGAGAGAGAGAGAGAGAGAGAGAGAAGAGAGGTAATGCTAATGGTAATGTCACTTATAGCCCAGCCGACCGCAAAGGGTCATATCAGGGCTGTGTCACCACATTGAAGTCAACTCACAAGTCATTAAAGAAAAAGAAACAAAAAAAAACCCTCATTATCACAATCCTTTAAAATACCTCTTCTAAGAACACACACCATTTGGGGGTAAAGGTGTGGTGGAATACCTAATGCTGAACCAGTCTGCGTTTTTGTGAGATTAGTTGGCTGTCAGAATTTAAACCAAGATGTTTTAGGCAGTTGGAGTTTACTGGAAGACATCGGAATACATGTTTTGCATACTTAAAGTATTAGTTAGAGATTCTGCTGGATCTTCACTTTGAAGAATGTCAGTTTCCTCGAGCTCCTTTGAAATATTTGAAGCAAAAAGATTCCAATTATTTTTCTATAATTAAGATGTTCTGGAACAGAGGCGTTTTCAGTTTTATGGGATTTTAACATAATGGGAAATGGTCACTTCCATACAGATCATCATGGACAGATCACTTATAGTCCACAATCAGCAAGGGGTCGCATTTTGACAAATCCAAACATGAAAGTGTATCTGTGGAAGAATGGAAGCAAGTTGGAGACCAGTCATGTCCTTGGTGAAGAGACTGCATGTCCAGAACAGAGCAGAGATCTCTGGAGGGTGGCCAGCCCTGTGACCTGCCAAACACACAGATTCCGACTAAATTTCGACAAAAAGGTCACTAAAAAGTAGAAGTCAGGAAACTGTGTTAAGTAAACATCAGTCTTTACACGCACACACACATACCACCCCCCCCCCCCCACCACACACAGTGCACACTACGGCTCTTGATACAAGACACTAAACCATAGAAAAAGAGATCATTATACACCATGCGACCAAAGCCTTAGCTCTAGAAAAGACACATTAATCGCATGAAGACAGGACTGTCATTTTCAATGAGGGATTCTGCCAATTGATACAAGAGGGGTCACTAATCAATGTAAGATCAGAGGAGAAAAATACATGACAGAAAAGGACTGCAAAAGAAAAAAGGCTAAAATCATTGCACAAGTGACAGTAAACCATGCAAGAGGGGGCCCTATACCTCTTACAAAAGGAGACTATACCATATTCAAACGAGAACCCTAATCCTGTTGAAAGCAAGGGACTCATGTGAAAGGAGACTTAACTGATACTAAAGATTACGAAACCCTGTGGAAACAAGACATTATAACATACAAAGAGCTGACAATAGCCAGAAAAGGGGACACTAGATAGTAGGAAAGGAGGAGGATGAACAAGGAAAGAGGACAGTAAAGCCTGTAAAAAAAGGAAACTAAACTTCTGGAAGGATGACACAAACCACCTAAAAAGACGCTGAACACTATGAAAGAACACAACACAAGAGGATGCTGAACCCTCATGAGAGCATACACCAATTGACGGATGAAACTAGATTCTATGAATGAAGGCCAATGCAATCTATGGCAGGATCCACATTTTTACTGTAATAACCATGCCATGTGTTCTGTTGATCAAAGGACACTGGGATCAGGAGGTACCAGGTGATCACTAGGGATATTTCAGGAAGAGGTTTCAAGACTTCCTCAAGACCTTTACTGCTCAGCCCCAAAAGATCTGAAAACATGCGTCCATGTTCCAGATCCCTGATTTATGAGACCCGCTACATAGAAGGAGTCAATCTTTATTACCTTTCCCGAAGAATATTCCCTCTGGTAGCGCCTGTTTTTGAATCCTTGTTCCACAGCACACTGACGTAGGAAATATAGACAGCTAGAGAAAGAAGAACACTCTTTATCTTGTGAAAAGAAGACTGATCTTTGCATAGAGGGAATTAACTGTGTGAAAAACGTATGAAATGAAGACGGTAATCCTTTTGAACGATGGCCAAGTTAGCAGGCGGAATCTAGGCTCTTTATAACGAGGACACTAAAGCTATAGAAGATAGTGATCCCTTATAGGACTAAGGCACTAATTCTTTGAAGAAAGAGGACACTAAATTTGTAGAAGGAAATACTAAAACTATCAAAGCACATAAAACCCTGTGGGAGAACAGGACGATATGAAGAAAGACACAAAATGGTACGCGAGGAATGTGCCAAATCCGGTGAAAAGATGACGCCGTATCCTATTTAGGGAGAAGTCATTAAGCCCTATGAAAGGACAGTAATGCAAGGAGGAGACAAAAACCCAACGAAAAAAACTGGACGCTGAACTCTTTGGAAAGAGGACAGTAAACCTTATGAAATTAAGCAACACTGCCCTGTGAAAGGAGTACACTATAATACAGTGACAAAAACGACACCAGATTCTAAGAAAAGAGAAAGCTCAACCTTGTAGACCAAGGGTATCAAACCCTATAGAAGAATTCTGATGTTGACAGTACCGTGTCAGACAGTCAATGGCTTACACAGAATGCTCAGACCAGATGGTATCAAAGCACACACGAAAAAGGATTTAGGAAGAGGATCAAAGGCTTCCTCAGCATATCAGCCTCTCAGGGATCCGATATCCCACGTTTTTTTAAACTCCTGATCCAGAGGACACTGTAATACAAAAACAAGCCACACTGATCAGACAGGACTTTTTAGGATGGAAAAAAGAAATGGACATTAAATCTTTGGAATAAGGAGAAAAACACTACGAATGAAGAAACTTGAGGATGATGGCACTAAAACTGCCGATGAAAGGGACAATGAGCTAGGGAGAGATGACACGAAGTCCTGTGTATGAAGAGCAAATCCTGATGGAAAATGACAACGATACGTTCATTAAAAAAGAAAACCTTTGAAATAAGACACCATAGTCAACAGAAGTACAAACAAAGTAAGTCAATAACCTAGTGTCAAAATTCTTAGCTGTGATACATAAGGGGCAACAATACTAGAAGGACAAGAGGATGGAGTACATGTTAGAACAAAACATGGAATCTGAACAACACCACCGTCAGTACTCCCCTTAAGTCCATGACCCAAGTTGTCGTGACCTATCTGCGTTTTCCGTGGCTGGTGGGGGAGATTTCCGTCGTCTCTGGCCGTGGATGGAGCAGATCCTTGTCTCTGTGGATAGAAAATCAAGACCACCTGAATTATTTGGACTCTATGCAGGAAAAAAACATTAACAAGCAAAAACTGACACACCCATTCAGTAAAGGGCAGTTTAATATTTTTGAGGCATTCTCATGGCAACTGATAATTTGATTTACATCACGTGATATGGGAGCTGGCATGAAAGCTCTCTGCTATCCCCATTGGCACAGCTGTGGCTTTGTAATGCATTCCTCCCACATTGGCTTTCTGTATGGACTGAGACGGAGTATTTGAGTGCGAACGTGTATTGCATGCGTGTGTGCATGTACGTGTGTGCGCGCGCGCGTGTGTGTGTATATGTGTGCGTGCTTGTGTGCGTGCGTGTGTGTGTGAATGTGTTCTGTATGCGTGTATGTGTGTGCCCACGCGCACGCTGTTGTTGTGTGTGGGTACGAGCGAGGGTGCACTTTCAGCACATGGGTGCACGTGCCTGTATGCGATTGCGTCTATGTTTGTGAGGGCACATGCGCGTCTGCTCACATATGCACATGCACGGTCATGGTGGTGGCGGGGAGTGTGGTGGGAGAAAGCAGAGAAGCAGTATCAGAAATCGTACTAACTTTGTCCCTATCGAAATTACAAAATGCAAGTGCCTTTGTAAAAATGGTGGCCAGTGCTTAATTCAAACTGATATTCTAACACCTTAAGACCTGAATTTAACAACTTCTGAACTACTGCAAAAAAAGTCAACTCTTGGAAGGAAAGGAAGGAAGGAAAAGAGAGAGAGAGAGAGAGAGAGAGAGAGAGAGAGAGAGAGAGAGAGAGAGAGAGAGAGATGGTAATGCTAATGGTAATGTCACTTGTCCAGCCGACCGCAAAGGGTCATATCAGGGCTTTCACCACGTTGAAGTCAACTCACAAATCATTAAAGAAAAAAAAAAAAAAAAAACCCTATTAACAATCCTTTAAAATACCTCTTCTAAGAACACACCATTGGGGGCTAAAAGGTCTGGTGGAATACCTAATGCTGAACCAGTCTGCGTTTTCGTGACATTAGTCAGCTGTCAGAATTAAACCAAGATGTTTTAGGCAGTTGGAGTTTATTGGAAGACATCGGAATACATGTTTTGCAGGCTTAAAGTAAAGTATTAGTTAGAGATTCTGCTGGATCTTCACTTTGAAGAATGTCAGTTTCCTCAAGCTCCTTTGAAATATTTGAAGCAAAAAGATTCCAATCATTTTTTTTCTATAATTAAGATGTTCTGGAGCACAGGCGTTTTCAGTTGTTTATGGATTTTAACATAATGGGAAATGGTCACTTCCATACAGATCATCATGGATAGACCACTCATAGTCCACAATCAGCAAGGGGGTCGCATTTTGGTAAATCCAAACATGAAAGTGTACCTGTGGAAGAATGGAAGTAAGTAGGAGACCAATCATGTCTTTGGTGAAGAGACTGCATGTCCAGAACAGAGCAGAGATCTCCGGAGGGTGGCCAGCCCTGTGACCTGCCAAACACACAGATTCTGACTAAATTCCGACGAAAAAGGAGTCACTAAAAAGTAGAAGTCAGGAAACTGTGTCAAGCAAACATAAAAGTCTTTAAGGTAGTTCTCAAAACATGCACACACACACACACACCCCCCCCCCCCCCCCCCACCACCACCACACATGTGCACACTACGGCTCTTGACACAAGACACTAAACCATAGAAAAAGAGATCGTTACACACCATGCGACCAAAGCCTTAGCTCCAGAAAAGACATTAATCGCATGAAGACAGGGCTGTCATTTTCAAAGGAGGATTCTGCCAATTGATACAAGAGGGGTCACTAATCAATGTAAGATCAGAGGAGAATAAATACTTGACAGAAAAGGACTGCAAAAGAAAAAGGCTAAAATCATTGTACAAGTGACAGTAAACCATGCAAGAGGGGGCCTCTCTTACAAAAGGAGGCTATACCATATTCAAATGAGAACCCTAATCCTGTTGAAAGTAAGGGACTCATTTGATAGGAGACTTAACTGATACTAAAGATTACGAAACCCTGTGGAAACAAGAATTATACCATACAAAGAGCTGACAATGGCCAGAAAAGGGGACACTAGATACTAGGAAAGGAGGAAGATGAACAAGGAAAGAAGACAGTAAAGCTTGTAAAAAAGGGAAACTAATCTTCTGGAAGGATGACACAAGCCACCTAAAATGACACTCAACCCAGTGAAACAACTCCACACAAGAGGATGCTGAACCTCATGAGAGCGTACACCGACAGATGAAACTAGATTCCATGAATGAAGGCCATCACAATCTATGAGAGGATCTACATTTTTTACTGTAATAACCATGCCGTGTGTTTCTGTTGATCAAAGGATAATCGGATCAGGAGGTACCAGGTGATCACTAGGGAATATTTCAGGAAGAGGTTTAAAGACTTCCTCAAGACCTTTGCAGCTCAGCCCCAAAAGATCTGAAAACATGCGTCCATGTTCCAGATCCCTGATTTATGAGACCTGCTACATAGCTGGAGTCAATCTTTCATACCTTTCCCGAAGAGTATTCCCTCTGGTACCCCCTGTTTTTGTATCCTTGTTCCACAACACACTGACATAGGAAAATAGTTCACGAGAAAGAACACTCTTAATCTTGTGAAAAGAAAAACAGTGCCCTACACAGAAAAATTAACTCTGTGAAAAAACGGTGGGCATGAATGCATGAAATGAAGACAGCAATCCTTTTGAACGATGGTGATACTGACTCCATGAAATACGGAATCTAGGCTCCATGTAACGAAGACACTAAAGGCTGAAGAAGAGGACAGTGATCCCTTATAGGACTAAGGCACTAAATCCTTTGAGAAAAGAGTAGACTAAATTTGAAGAAATACTAAAAAGTATGAAAGCACATACAACCCTGTGAAAGAACAGGCCGATATGAAGGAAGACACAAAATTATACACAAGGAGGGAATCTAAATCCAGTGAAAACGAGGACGCCAAATCCTATTGAGGAAGAAGGCATCAAGCCCTATGGAAGGATAGTAATGCAAGGAGGAGACAAACCCTGTGAAAGAACCGGACGCTGAACTCTTTGGAAAGAGGACATTAGCCTTATGAAAGTAAACAACCCTGTGACAGGAGCACACACAATGGCAAAAAGGACATAAATTCTAAGACTAGAAAAAGCTCAACTTGTAGACTAAGGCTATCAGACCCTATTAAAAAAAGTTCTGATGTTGACACAATTACCATCTCAGACTTTCAATGGGTTACAGAATACTCAGTTCAGAAGGTACTGACAAGCACATGAAAAAAATCAGGAAGAGGATCAAAGATTTCCTCAGCACCTCAGTCTCTGAGAGATCTGATACCCACACTTTTTTTTCAAACTCTTGATCCAGTGGATACTGATATACATAAACGAACCGAATTTATGAGCAGGACTGTCTACCTGGGAAAGAAAAGACATTAAATCCTTGGAAAGAGGAAGAAAAACATCACGAATGAAGACAAAACTTGAGAATGATGACACTAAAACTGCCGACGAAAGGGACAATGAGCTTGGAAGAGATGACACACACTCCTGTGTATGAAGATAAAGGTAAATCCTGATGGAAAATGATATGTTTATTAAAAAAAAGAAAACCTTTGAAACAAGACACCAAAGTCAACAGAAAGACCATTGTCAAAATACTGAGCTGTGATACATACGAGACCATATTGGAAGGGCAAGAGGATGGAGAACAAGAAAAGAAAAACATGGAATCTTAAGAACAACACTGTCAGTACTTCCCTTTAAGTGCATATCCCAGGTTGTCGTGACCTATCTCCGTTTTCCGTGGTGCTGAGGGAGATTTCCATCGTCTCTAGCCGTTGATGAGCCGATCCTTATCTCTGTGGATGAGAAATCAAGACCACCTTGAATTATTGGAATGCACGCCGGAAAAAGACACACCCAATACAGCAAACGCAGTTTAACGTTTATGAGGCGTTCTCTTGCCATCTGATGAAATATGTCTTAGTTACATCACGTGATATGGGAGCTGCAGGAAAGTATTCTGCTATCTCCATTGGCACAGCAGTGGGTTTGTTATGCATTTCTCTCACATTGGCTTTCTGTATGGACAGAGATGGTGTGTTTGAGTGCGAGCGCGTACTATGCGTGTGTGCGAGTGAGTGAGTGAGTGAGTGAATGAGAGAGAGAGAGAGAGAGAGAGAGAGAGAGAGAGAGAGAGAGAGAGAGAGAGAGAGAGAGAGAGAGAGAGAGAGAGAGAGAGATGTGAGAGAGCGAGTGAGTGAGAGAGAGAGATGCTTATGATAATGGTCATGTTGCTTATAACCCAGCGAACCGCAAAAGGCCGTGTCAGAAAAAAACCCATTCACACAAACCTTTAAAACACATCTGTTTAGAACACACCACAAATTTGTTTAAAATCTTTTTCCTCTGTAAAATCTTAGATCAGATGAAAAATGTTAATCTCCCCCTCAGAAATTCAAAGTTCACACATCAGGTCATCCAGGTTTGCTGAACAAGGTTTTCATGCTGTCTGCTGTAAAGTGTTTATCTCTCACATCATGCAGGTCCGCAAACTCTAGAAGAATGTGTCACTGTGAGTGGTTCATGACAAGGAATGCACTACAGAACTTCACCTTTTACAAGATAAGAATGGGTGCAATGGTGTGGCAAGTATGCAAACGGCACAAGACTCTTTCTTCTTTAAGGCCGCATCGGGAACATGGTGAACTCTTTCAAATTATTATGACGGATTTTGGCTGGGAAACCAAGCAAAAAGCATGTTATATCCATCTGATTTCAGCGAGGTGTACACTTCAAATAACTTCCAACAACTGAGGGTGCCTGAAGTTACGGCTGGCAATGGCCTCCACAACAGAATGCCAGTCCAACAAGATTAGGAAATCTTTGTTTTTCGATTAACGGCCATTTCAGGAGCCAGGACCTAGGTCATGAAATCAGCAGTGTAGGTAGAGCTGCAAGTGGGAATGTGTTTAGAACATTTCTATTAACGCTCTCTGGCACAGTACACAGCAGAGGCCACCCCCTCCTCAGATCTGGAACTGTCTGTGAAAATTCTTTCACAGAATGTTTACTTCACAGTTCAGCAAAAAAGGAATTGTATGCCAAGGAACTGTTGATATCTTTACAGTACGAGACTAAATCAAAGCAAACCTCTGGAGTGAAGGCCGTGGTGGATCGTCAAGAAACTTGATAAATCACACACGACCCGAAGGTATTGTGTAACTGTATTCTGTATTGAGCAAATAGGCAAGTATATGATTCCGAAGGGTGGAACTAGGGTGGTCATTGAATTTCTTCTGGAACCTGGGGTCAAAATACAGTATATGCATGTTTCTGTTGTTCAGAAGATGGAATCAAACAGTACACACCCATGGTCCGGTTTGGAGCGGATCTGAGGTCTATAAAGATGGAGGTTTCATGTCAGCGCTCAAATCTGTGAGTGCAACAACCATCAGAGTGTCAAGTGGTCTCTGACAAGCAGTTAAGTGCTGTGTATGATTTCAAAGTTCAGTTTTTAATAAAAAAAAGAATAAAACATCCAGAAATCTTTCGCACTGTTAATTATCCAAAAGGCCATCACTTTCCTGCTTCCACATCAGACGGGATCTGACCATCTTTTCCCACTAGCTAGTGGAGGCACCTAGTAAGAGCTATTGGAGAATACTTTGAAGGGTTGATAAGCTCTTTTCCAGGCTTTGGAATCAGACTGTCAGGGCTTTTTGCGAGATGGCAGAAATCATTCTGTGGTCCAGATATGGTTGTAAACTTTCAGAAGGGTCTGGAGACAGCCCTCCGAGAGATGTTTAAAAGCTTATAATGAATATCATCTAGGCTGGAAGCAGAATTGTTGCAGGTTTGCAGAGCTGATTTCAGTTCAAATTGAATATTGCAGGTTGTACAGTTAAGAGTTGACTATTGTGAAGATGTACACCGACTTCTCTCCGAGTTTTATTTTTCAATATAGCAGATTACTACTTGAGAATGATGAGTTCTGTTGCATGGTGGAGGCCAGCAGATTGGCAAAGCTTGTTTGTAAGTCTTCACAGCATCAGGTGATGAACTGATGGGTTGTGTTCTTCTCTCCCTCATTTTCTTGATGATGTTCCAGACCTTCTCTTGGATGTTTTAGATGTCGGCCTTGAGAAAAGGTTTCTCCAAGACTGACATTTACCGACTTAGAAAGTGTGTCTCGTTTTGGCTCGGATTTATTGATGGTGTCATGCGATGGGAGCTGAAGGTCTTTGGAATACCTAGTGCTGTGCCCGCGTTACTTCCTCTTGACATTTGTTGGCCGTCAGAATTAATCAAGGTGTTTTAGGCAGTTGGAGTTTACTAGAAGACATCGGAATGCACGATTTTGCTTTAAGTATTAGAAATTCTGCTGGATCTTCAGTTTGAAGAATGCCAGTTCCCTGGAGCTCCTTTGAAATATTTGAAGCAAACATATTCCAATTAGCTTTTTCTATAGTAAAGGTGTTCCGAAACAGAGGCGTTTTCATTTGTTATGGAATTTAACAGAACTGGAAATTGTCACTTCCATACAGATCATCATGGACAGACCACTCATAGCCCAGGATCAGTGAGGGGTCACATGTTGACAAATCTAAACATGAAAGCGTACCTATGCAAGAATGGAGGGCAGTTTGAGACCAGCCACGTCTTTTCCAGAACAGAGCAATGCAATGGTCCCCTGGTAGACTGGTGGAGATCTCCACAGGGTGGCCAACCCTATGATCTGCCAAACACAGACTGATAAAATTCTGATGAAAAGTCACTAAAAACTAGACGTCTGGAAATCGTGCCAAGCAGACACAAAAGTCTTTAGTTCTACACACACACACACACGCACACACACACACACACACACACACACACACACAAACCACACCACACACACATGGCACACAACACGGCTCTTGATACAAGACACTAAACCATAGAAAAAGAGATTGTTATGCACCATGTGACTGAAACTTTAGAAATAAATAAATACAAGAGGTGTCACTAACACATGTAAGATCAGAGGAGAGAAAATTTGACAGAAAAGGACTGTACACACTCTATGCAAGAAAAATGCTAAAACCTATGTACAAGTGACAGTAAACCATGTGAAAGGGGGCCATAAATCTCATAAAAGGAGAGTATACCATATTCAAATGAGGACCCTAATCCAGATGAAAGGGCATTCCTGCTAAAAGAGACTCAACCGAAACTAAAGATGACTAAACCCTGTGCAAACAAGACATCATTCCATACAAAAAAGCTGACAATGGTCAGAAATGAGGACACTAGTTACTATGAAAGTGGTGCACTAAACAGCAAGGAAAGAGGTCAGTAAAGGTTGTAAAATGAGGAAAACTTCTGGAAGGATGACAAGCCACCTGAAAAGACACTCAACCCTACGAAAGAACACCTAACGAGAGGATGCTGAACCTCATGAGAGCGTACACTGACAGATGAAACTAGATTCCATGAATGAAGGCCAATGCAATCTATGGCAGGATCCACATTTTTACTGTAATAACCATGTCGTGTGTTCTGTTGATCAAAGGACACTGGGATCAGGAGGTACCAGGTGATCACTAGGGAATATTTCAGGAAGAGGTTTAAAGACTTCCTCCAGACCTTTGCAGCTCAGTCCCAAAGATCTGAAAACATGCGTCCATGTTCCAGATCC
>JADBJO010003060.1:93580-98580 GCA_016801955.1 Conus betulinus | reverse complement strand
GGTATGGGGCAGGGAAATAGAGGAATACCTTTCCAAACTCTTTTTTTTGGGGGTATGAGAATTCAAATACGACAGTTTAAAAAAAAAGACAATGAAGTTAACTCAACTTTGCAAACGCAAAATCAAAACAAATTCATCCATGCTCAATCCCATCATTCAGGTTTGAATATTCCCACCTTAACATGGAGGAAAAGAGCAAATGACATGAACGGAGTGTGGTAGCGAAAAGGGGGAGGATACCTTTCCAAACCCCTTCCTTTCGCCTGGACATTCAGACTTTGACGGTGAACCCCCCCCCCCCCCCCCCCCCCCCCAAAAAAAAAAAAAAAAAGAAAAAAAAAAAAACTGACGAGTTTATCTCTACTTCGCAATGGCAAAATTAGAACAAATCTACCCATGCTCCATTCTATCATTCAAATGTTAAAATTCCCACCTAGTGCGGAGATGAGGGAGGGGGAAGGCGTGGGGTATGCAAAGATTAGGCTGAACGAGCATGAGTGTTAGCTATTTGACTCTGTTACCTCACTGTTCTCTATGTCATTCAAATCACTGGTCGCTCTCTTAACCTCCTCCAGCAAATCTCAGGTTTCGTGCCCCCCCCCCCCCCCCCCCTACTCTCAAAAATTCTCTCGCCCTCGAAGTAGTTTTCCATCAAAAATCAACGTGAATCCGATTTAAGGAAAGACTTCCTTTTGTATCCCTCTCCCACACAAAAAACGTTCTGTTCGGCCAACACAAAAAACAGTTAAGACGCCGAACACTAGGCATGAGGACACACGCATTCAGTTTTGAAAAATATTCTTGAATTACTTCTCGCAGAAAAACTCCTGAGTGGAAGGGGGGGGGGGGGGGGGGGGGGGGGAGGTGCATGAAACGAACTCTTCCGTTGTTTCGAGAACACTGAATCTGCTACAAATAAACGATTTGGCATAATCCAATTATTTTTTTTTTTTTAACAAAAAGCTATCTTTCAAAGAGAAGTTGCCTACAAAGAGTTTAAATAAGGAGGCAGAGGGGGTGTTCCTAACTTTTAGGTTTCCGAAAAGCTGGGAGATGTTATGAACCTTACACGCGTGGATTACGCACCGTCTACCTCGCCAATTAACACAAAATACATTCACTCACCGGCCAAGTCCCTTGCTCCCAACATGGCGAGTAAGCGCACTCTGCACGTTTGAACTGAAGGGGATAACGCGTTATCACACCGGACAACGCTCACTGGACGGCAGGAAACCATGTGAGACCACCAACCCGCACAGCATTTATTTCACGTGCGTGTCGTGTCAATGACCTTCCTGGCGAGTTCAGTGACACACACACACGCACTCACTCCCTTCATCTTCTCTCTGCCTTCCTCCTCCCTCCCCCTCCCTCCCTCCCCCCCCCCCCCTTCTCTCTGTCATGTCCAGACTGGTCTTTCCTTTAGAAAGCTCTCTCTCTCTCTCTCTCTCTCTCTCTCTCTCTCAGGAAGCGCTTCTACTCTCTGGTTCTGTCTGTCTCTCTCTCTCTCTCTCTCTCTCTCCTCTCTCTCTCTCTCTCTCTCTCATCTCTCTTCACTTAATGATTCTAGTTTTTGGTCGTATATGAATATTTAATCCAAAGAAGAAAAATGAAATAAAGGGCGGGGTGTTATAATGGTCTCTCTCTATGTCTCTGTCTCTCTCTCTCTCTGTACTCATGAGAGAGAGAGAGAGAGAAGAGAGAGAGAGAGAGAGAGAGAGAGAGAGGGGGGGGGCGGCCCCGGGAGGGAGGGGGGGGGGGGTATGCCAAGCACATATTTATCATGAACAATTTTTTCTACTGTGTTTATTTTGTTCCTGCCTCCAAATATTCTTACACCCTCTGTGGTTGTCATCTATGCCCGAGGTTTGATTCGAGCATAACTTTCATTATAGTTTTATCCGTGGTGACTGATATGAGTGGCTGATGGGTGATAGATTTTCATGGTTCATGGTTCATGGTTTAGCATGTTTTACAAATAACTTATTATATACACGAGTGAGTCAGAAAACATTCCACGTGAGATGAAAACCGTAATTTCTTTCTCTTCTCTGCTGCGTCAACCAATGCAGATTTCTACTAGGATCAAAACCACCGAGAGAGAAATGCAGACCATAATAGCAATGTCCGATTTCTGTGTTTGGCAGCAGTATTGCTTGGTGATGATATGGAGGGCAAGAAAACGGATAGAATATTACTGCAGAGAGCCTGGCCACACCAATAAATCTGAAGCTAAGGATGTGTGTACTGTATACCTTCCAATTAACAATCTCCGGTGATTCTGAAAAAAAACAACAACAAAACAACAACAACAACAAACATTTATTTTGATGCTTGATAGAGTAACTTTTTTACCCGCCAAAATGGCATGCCTTTTGTAAACCTTTTAAGCAGCCTCACTGAGAGAAAAACAGATGCAGAAGTTTTATTTATGGAGCTCATACCCCTTAAAAAGGGGTAGATGGCTAACAGACTGCGCGATTCATTTGTGTAGAAGTAAACTAGCTTCACGCATCATTTACTATCTTGACACGTCAGCTCGCATTCTGAATTCTTTACATCAATACAAGGCGAATGGCATGAAATTCTGAGGCATAGATACAAAGAGTTCTCCCTACAGCTTGTTATCTCTGTAAGAAATAATTTCAGTTTTTGAGCAACTTGTTTCCTTACGATGCTTTCTTCCCATTTTCTTTTCATTTCTCTGTCCTTCGCTGGCTGCACTGAGGTGCCGTTATGTTCTGTTTTGAACTCTTTGCAGTAATAATACCGCAGAATCATGTCGAGGGAGGGCCGACACAGTTACTGAATTAGCGGCTTTCCACTGAGAGTCCAAATCAACGGACCTAAGGCTTTTTTTGTTGAAAACAATTACGAATGATATTGTATTCAGGGGAGACTATAGCTGCCCCAGTATGCTGCCAGTGAAGCATTGCATATTTGTGTTTCAGTGCACTTTTTCGTTCTCGTTTTCTTTCTCACACAATCCCGTCCCCGTCTTACTTTGTTCTCATTTTCTTTTTTTTCTTTTTTTTTTTTTTTGAGATTCCAACTTTTATTTTTCTCCTTGCCAAGACAATACATTTCACATTCTTCTCATTTTCTTAAAATCTTCGCAAAGTCTTTGATTCAATGCGGAATGAATTGTCTCCATGCTCTCGTTTTTTGCCTCTACATATTTGTTTCAACATATTACTGTTTAGTCTGATTAGTCGGGGATTGTTTACTTCAGCAGATCCAAATAAAGGCTTTTCTGCTCAGTTCTTAACACTGATGTGACTGACAAGGCTGGGGTTATTTAACAGAAGAGCTGAACACACTGACTGTCAACACCTTCTGACCTCCCTTGTATGTTCAAAGAAATCATCAAGCGTAGGCTCAAAGATTTCCCCCTATAGTTTTTATGCTTTAAATCATGGTGTCAGTTTTTTTTAGCGACTTTTTTTCTTGCGCTACTTTCTTCTAAACAACTTTTTTTTTCTTTGCTGGATGCTTGAGGTGTCGTGGGATTCTGTTTTTCTTCCCTCGATGATGAGAATGCCACAGAATTATATGTGGTATATTTTGATTTGGCGCCAAGGGAGGTTAGTGGTTAGCTGTGCAAAAGACTTAATTTGATGAAATATACATAATAAAAAGTAAACATACAATATTGTATTATTTTAATGAAACAGGTTAAATCAAATGTTGATAACTTGTCATTGTAACGCGTAACTGTCACATTTATATCGACTTCTAATTCCTTGAAAGTGTATTAGTCCGCAAGTACAATACAATCTCAGAATTTGTGGACAATTCTTGTACATTCTCATTACAATAGATGTTTTTGTATACATGAAGTTGTTGATCGAACATCAAATGTTTGATAATCATTTACCTTCTCACCGGCAAATCCTATGAATATGTAAACTTTGGAACATATATTCGGTTACTGTCTGACTCCACGTATTGTACACGCAACACTTTTACTCCACTTAGCTGAAAGAACCATTGCGATGGGCAGAACAACGAATTCATTTCACACTCTTAACTGTCTACATTAACACACTTGCGTGCGCATACACAATAAAGAATTGACTTCGGTATGACTCGAGACACGGTCAAATATTCTTTTGTGCGAGCGTGTACACGGTAAACATTCAAACAATTCTGACGCTCTACTTCCATAAATGTGCGTGTAAGTGTGTGATAAGTGAAATATGTGAGTGACGTTACACACAGCATGTCAATTATGATCTACGACGATATGTATATTGTGTTGAAATGAGGTACATCCATTTGCATTTGAAATACATTTTAACTAGAGAATTAATTGGGTGTAGATGTCTTGGTACATTATGTAACACCCTCCATCTCACACTCCCAGACACTCGCCGGTCATCCGCTTCTGTTCCTCCTCCAGTCCCCGCATCCCTTCTTCCTACCATCTCCACGTCACTCCTATGTCTGTGTGGCCAACGCTACCCCCGTTGTATCGGCACCCCTTTCCCTTGTATGAATAACCAGCACCCCGGTTCTCTCCCCCACCCCTGCCTCTGTACCTTCTTCTACATCACATCTCGCTCCTCTTTCTGTAATTACCAAAACGATTCACTGACACATTTCATCACATAATACACAACTTCCGATAAAAAAAAATGCACGTGTGTGTGTGTGTGCGAGCATTTGTGTGTGAATGTGTATGGGTTTAAGTCCAGACATGCATTTAACAGATACAGAAATGAAAAACATTAATCTCTACATGTTCTGCTTTTACTCTCGAAACGTACATACGATTCGTTAAATTTTGTACCAAAACAGTTTTTCCTCCGATATTACTGTTTTGATCTGGAAAAAAAATCACCTTATGGAGTTGTTTTCTGCCCAAACCGTGTATCTGTCAGGTGTTCCACTTTTGCTTGAAATGGACAGTATCTAAACATGCAGCAAAACCAAAACATATTCAATTGTTTTAGCAACTCCATCAACATATTTAGTTGTTCTAGCAACTCCATCAACTT
>JADBJO010003060.1:71080-73580 GCA_016801955.1 Conus betulinus | reverse complement strand
AAAAGGTCCGCCTATGAATCAGCTTTCTGTTTTAAAATGCACGTCATTTTTCGATACCAACCCCAAATACATGTTTTTGAAATGCTTTTACTTACTCATATATACTAGTCACATAAAGTTAAGCACAGTTTACATGTACCCGCATAATTTCCAAAATATAAAAGCCACGATTTTGAAATTGGGAACAGATTTAATTCATTATCTTGTTCCAACGTACATTGAATTTCATTGGGATCGAATGAAACGGTTGTTGATTTACAGACAATTAAACAGAGGATGGGTCAAATCAAAGTTCGCAAAATCTGTTCAGTTCACAAAATCATTTCAATAGTGGGTGTGGCCACCGCCATTGGCGAGACATTCCACGCAGCGACTCCTCATCGAGTTGACCAGTGTTCTGATGACCCTCTGAGGGATTCTCTGCCATTCCAGTTGCAGCATTTGGAAGAGATCCTGGCGGTCTCTGGGAGGTGGATGGTTCTCCTTCACACGTCTCCCCAACTCATCCACATATGCTCGATGGGATTGAGGTCGGGACTATACGCCGGGAAGATCATCCTGTTGATGCCGGCCTGCACAATGAAGTTTTCGGCCACCCGGGCCCTATGTGGCCGAGCATTGTCGTCTTGGAAGACTGCCATGGGTCCTATCCGTTGCATGGTCGGAACAACGAAAGGCGCCAGGATTTCATCCCGATAGCGGATGCCTGTGAGGTTTCCATCAATATGGTAGAGTGGTGTCTTGTGGTGGAGGCTGAAGGCACCCCATACCATAACAGATCCTCCCAAAGGCCCTGGTCTGGCGAACAGCTGCATCAATGTAAACGTTCACCAACACGCCTCCAAACTCTAGTTCGGCCGTCATTGTGTTCAAGACTAAACCGCGACTCATCTGAAAAGAGGACCTGGGACCACTGTTGTTGGTTTCCATCTCACATGACGATGGCAGAAAGCTCGGCGAGCCAGCCTATGGGCTGCTAGCAGTCGTGGTCGAACAGCTGGGCGACGTGATCTGAGGAGGAAGTGGTGAAGACGGTTTCGTATGGCTTGACGGCTGAGGGATGGTGTTATTTGCCATACGAAGCTGCCTTTGGATGCTGGTGGAAGTGGTATCCCGCTGCAATAGGGCCTGCCTCTCGATGAAACGATCTTCTCTGGGAGTAGTCTGCCTAGGCCGACCTGACCGTGGCCTCTCTTCAACGCTGTTGGTCGCCCTAAAAAACGCTGATTCAGTCTAACAATAACTGAATGATGCACACCAAGTCGTCGCGCCACTTCAGCCTTGCAATGCCATCTTGTATCCACGCAATCGCCCTGGTTTTGTCAAAGGTGCTAAGTTTTCTCTTCGTGGTGGCATGGTGAGAAAAGGGCTGACAGTAACCAACCCCGCGCTTAAACAGCCAAAAGAAGGGGCATAAAACTCACTTGAGAGACTGCTCTTGCACGTGAAAAAAGAATTTTTCATTTTACACATCTTGTGTCGCCAGCAAGCTTGATGCAAAACAGGCACAGTTAACGCAACTTTGCACTTTTTATCCCGCGCGGTAACGAGGTCACCAAGACCCCCGTGCGCACTACCAGTTGACACAGGCTGGATTACACACTGCTGTGTGAGATTCCATCATTGGTTGCCGCATAACAAAAAAAAAAACAATGTTTTTTGAAGGGATGAATCAACCCCCTGTGTGCAAAGGCCTGTGCTTAACTTTATGTGACTAGTATATATATATATATATATATATATATATATATATATACAATTTAAAATAGGATTTA
Source organism: Conus betulinus (assembly GCA_016801955.1). NCBI lineage: Eukaryota > Metazoa > Mollusca > Gastropoda > Neogastropoda > Conidae > Conus > Conus betulinus. The sequence goes on along the minus strand of JADBJO010003060.1, from coordinate 71,805 downwards.
AAATGAAGAATTAAAACCTATTTGTTTCAAGCCAAGAGCTCTCCTCAGGGTGTACAATCTGGGCGCGCCACCGGTGTTATATAGTATGGTGTGTGGGCGTGTGAACACTGTACGTGTGGCACGTGGCCTGTAGTTTTTTGCTTTTTAAAAAAATCTTTTTGGGGCGCGTTCAGGGGGGACGTGCCAAGGGATGGTGCATTGACAAGGATTTCCATTTATGCCTGCAATTCAAATTTGCTTCAGGCCAAGAGCTCTCCTCAGGGAGAGATAGGTTTTAATTCTTCATTTTAACCCCTATTTTAAATTGTTATGTCACTCCCTACTTGGTTGAGCACTTTTAACATTCTGAGTGGCTTTTTAAACCCTAACTTATATATATATATATATATATATATATATATATATATATATATATATATATATATATATATATATATATATATATGTGTGTGTGTGTGTGTGTGTGTGTGTGTGTGTGTGTGTGTGTTGTGGAAAAAATACAACGTGATTCTTGCTGACTTTTAGTTTGGATGTTTACACACACACACACACACACACACACACACACACACACACACATATATATATATATATATATATATATATATAGTTTAAAAATGTGATTAAAAAAGAGATTAATCACATTTTTAAACTTATGTCGCTCCCTTCCCGGTTGAGCGTTTTTGGAGTTCTCGCTGGCTCTCTAGTTTTATTTGTGATATATA
>JADBJO010003060.1:46080-48580 GCA_016801955.1 Conus betulinus | reverse complement strand
ACAGTCAGAGGAGTGGACCTATGGAGTAATAGACAGTCCGATGCTACAGTACAGAACAACTTTATCTTCAACACTCACTCCTTTCTACTTGACCCCTAACAGAGAACGACAAGAAAACAGCAAAGAGCTGAGCAAAAACACACACACACACACAACTTGAATGATGTGATTTTGTGATAGAAACCGGAGACCAGCAAGTAGTATTAGTTTTGTCACGCTTCCCACTTTGCCCTTTCCTTTGTCAGTATTTCCTTTGGCCTTTCTACTTTTGATTGCAACTGGGTCCACAACCCATCCCATGTCGTTTCTGTGCCCCACTTCGCTATGCCTCTCCTCCCCAGTTCCCCACACCTTTCATCAGACCCTTCCCCCCACCCCCACCCGACCCCTAAAAAAAAAACAAAAATGTCAACACTTTCCTGCAATTCTCAGCCTCTTTCATCCTGTCGCTCTGTCCAATTTGTCTTTTTCATTTCTTCATTTTAGTTGCCTTTTACAACTTCTCTGCTGATACCCAACCCTACCCTCTTCCCTAAGCGCTTCAACCCACCCACGTTTTCTTCGTGAACCCTGTCCCTTTCCCCCATTGTTCCTGTGTGTGCTCTCCCCTGGCACGCCTTGCTAGGACATCTCCCCCCCCCCATCGTCCATCTTGCATCCACTGTGAGGTTTCCTTGTCTTTGTGGGATTCCATTTTCTGTAGGAAAGTGACCTACAATCAGACTGACAGCTGGTCAGCTAGTTGGACAGCTACACATTTCAGAGCACATGAGTTTTTAACTCTGAATCTTCTTTTTTTATCCGTAAATTCCTACAACACCCCCCACAAAGAAATAAAAGACTGAAAAGAAAGAAAAGAAAGAAAGAAAGAAAAGAAAAAGAAAACGAAAAGAAAGGGGAAAGGGGATAGGGGATGGGGGAAGGGGATGGGGGGTGGGGGTTGGGGAGGCGAGAGGGATTGACGAAGAAAAGGTTCAAAGGCTTGACAGGTTTGATCTGATTGACAGTCGCTGGAGGCTAAAGGAGTTCATGTCATTCTTCCCGAGTTGTCTCTTCTGTTCCTTTATTTTCTTCTTTCGTTTTTCATTACGACTTTCTTGACTGATTTTTCTTTTTCAAATGATAGATTTTTGCCTTCCCCCCCCTTCTGTCATCATAATTACATTTTCATTTTTTCATCGCCTTGTGACTCGTTCCAAACCTTTTCTCCATGTTGGTTTGTTACTTTGGCCTCGACTCTTACTTTACCACACACACATTGTGCACCCGTGTGTGCGTGCGTGCGTTGTGGACACGCGCGCGCGCGCGCAAGCAAGTGTGTGTGTGTGTGTGTGTGCGTGCGTGAGTGTGCGTGTGCGAGCGCATGCGCATGTGCATGTGTGTGTGTGTGTGTGCGTGTGTGCGTGTGTGCATGCGCGCGCGAGCGCGCGCGCGCGCGCGTGTGTGTATGTGTGTGTGTGTGTGTCCCGCTTTCCACTCTTTCTTTCTGTCTCTACGTCTGACTATCTGCCTGTGTCGATCTGTCTTTCTGTCTGGCTGGCTGTGTGCTTCTCCCTCCTCCCTCCCTCCCTCTCTCTCTCTCTCTCTCTCCTCTCTCTCTCTCTCTCTCTCTCTCTCTCTCTCTCTCTCTCATTCTTCCTGTCTCTGTTTTTTGTCTGTCTGTCTCTCCACCCCCCCCCTCCTGTGTGTGTGTGTGTGTGTGTGTGTGTGTGTGTGTGTGTGTGTGTGCGCGCGCGCGCGCGCGTGCGTGCGTGAGCGTGCGCGCGCGCGCGCGCGTGTGTGTGTGAGTGTGTGTGTGCGTGCGTGCGTGCGTGTGTGTGTGTATGATGTGTGTGTGTGTGTGTGTGTGTGTGTGTGTGTGTGTGTGTGTGTGTTAGTTAGCGGTGGATCTGTAGGACACCAAGCAGGATATTATATGAGTCAGCAGAGGTTTAGCATAAACAGTCAGAAGGTCAACGGACAATCAGAGGGTACAGCGTAGAAGATCTTTTTCGCTCCCACTACTTTCTCCAGGACCCTCATCAAGGTGAAAAAAAAAAGAACAAGAAAGTAAAAAGGGGAGAAAACCTGTTTTTTTTTTTTGTTTTTTTTTTTTTACGCCTTTAACAATCCTTACTTGCAACTTGCTCCCCAACTTATCTCGTTTCTGCGCACACTTTGCAGCCTCTTCTCTCTTCTGCCCCTGCCCCCCCCCCCCCCCCCCCCCTCCTCCTCACCGACCCCACCCTCCCTCTCCTCCACTCCTGACATTTTATGAACACTTCCCCGCAGACCCTAGCTGCTTTCATCTGGTCATCCTGTCCAGTTTGTCTTTGTTCTTTGCCTCATTTTATTCGCCTTCTTTGTAAACCCCGCCCCTTTCCTCCTTTTCTCCTGAGTACGTTTCCTCCTGGCATGCCTGGTTATAGAACATGGGGCCATCCTGTTTACATGTACTCTGAGCTTTCTTTGTCTTTTTGGATTGGCCTTTTTCGGGAAGTGATTTTTAGCGTTTTGTTGA
>JADBJO010003060.1:28580-33580 GCA_016801955.1 Conus betulinus | reverse complement strand
GAGAGAGAGAGAGAGAGAGAGAGAGAGAGACATAACCCCTTTAAAGGGGCGATATATTTGAGTTTGACCGCCGCAGACTAAAATTGATCGGGAAAATCTCATATGGATCATGGAATAAAGTAAACGTCATGTGTGACGTAACAGTCAGACGATGACAGAAACATTTCAAACAAGTCTGAGCTAATTCACGTACATGCCGAATTACAGATTTGTCAAAGGAAGGGCGACTTCACCGCTCCGATTAGAGCTAGACCATTTTTGCTCTCTCACAAATGCATTCCATTTTCAGCTCTAGGGCAAACTGAACGAACGATACAGGCAGCTCTCTCTCTCTCTCTCTCTCTCTCTCTCTCTCCTATTCTTCTTGTTCCTTTTATAGTACGTCAGTCTAAATGGCCAAATTAGCCCCCTTGTTTGATGTAATAACGTGCTTTCTTCTCAAATTCTCTAAATTCTTTCTTTCTTTTTTATTTTCTTTGCCTTTTCTTCATTTCTTCACTTGCTTTCTTTTCCGTTTTCTCTCCATTTTTTCAGCTTCACTCTTTCTTTCAATCTTCTTGCGTTCATTACTTATTTCGTTTTTCTTTTGTTTCCGTCGTTCCTTCTCCCCTTTTCCTTGTCTTTTTGTCTTGTTCGTAATTTGTTCACTCGTTCTTTCTTTCTTTCCTTTTTTGCCTTGACATTTCTTCTTTCCTTCGATTATTCATCCATTGTGTATTTCTTTCTTACTTCCGTTCTTAGTTTTCTTTTTCCGTTTTGTTGTTCTTCTTTCCTTTTCTTTCACACACACACACACACACACACACACACACACCACACACACACACACACACACACAACACACACACACGCACGCACACACACACATACACACACATCTCTGTCTGTCTGTCTGTGTGTGCGTGCGTGCGTGCGTGCGTGTGTATGTATCTATGTATGTATGTATGTATGTATGTATGTATGTATGTATGTGTGTGTGTGTGCGCGCGTGTGCGAGCGCGCGCGGTGTGTGTGTGTGTGTGGTGTGTGTGTGTGTGTGTGTTTGTGTGTGTGTGTGTGTGTGTGTGTGTGTGTGTGTGTGTGTGTGCATGTGTGCGTGCGTGCGTGCGTACGTGTGCGTGCGTGCGTGCACGCGCGCGCGCGTGTGTGTCTAAAAGAAAAAAAAAAAAAGAAGAAAACCAGACGTTGCTGATGCGCGGCAATCACATCAGACAAGGAGAGGGACGGGAGCACGGGCAGGGGACGGTGGGGGCGGGGGGGGAGGGGGGGGGGGGGGAGTTGGAACCCCAGGAGATGGAGAAGTGGAGGGAGAGGTGGAGGGAGGGCTTTGGGAGGAGGAAGGTGGGTCGGGAAAAGGGAAAGAAAAGGAAGAAAGACGGAGGTTGACTTCGTCAGTGTGATTCACACGTCATCAAAGTCCATCACAGTCATCAAAGTCACCACAGCCACCACAGTCATCAAAGTCATCACAGTCATCAAAGCCAGCTAGTTCGCTCGTGGAGGAGTTGAGTTGAGGAGGATTCTGTTCAAACCCATGTCGCCGTGAAGGTAAGAGAGCGTGAACCTGACTCAGCGCTCTTTTCCTGCATCACAAATCGAATTCCCTTACCTCCCCTGTTCTCTTTCTCCCTACAGCTGTCCGTTCGTCTGCCTGCCTGTCTGTTTGCCTCTCTTGTCTCACAGAACTCCGGTCCTGTTCACACTGAGTTTCTCGATTTGTCTCAAGAACAAGACTGTTATATACAAACAAAAAAAAAAAAAAAAAAAAAAAAAAAAAAAAGCACCATTCGAACATTGCCCAAAAAAGGTTCTTTCTTAGCAGCTGACGAGGAGAGGAAGTAAACAAGGAATATCAGCAGAACTTTTATGATGTTCCAACATCAGATTATTAGGTCACATCAAAAGCGAACACACACACACACACACACACACACACACACACACACACACACACACACACACACACATGACCTAGATGATATAGCAATATTTATGTTTGAAAATAATAGATAATATAGCAATATTTATGTTTGAAAACGGCCTTAGTTTATCGGCAGAAAAAACCCACATGATGTTATTTGACGCTGGTGGAAGTACTTGCAATATTCCTACTTTTAAGGTAGATAACAAAATATTGAATTATGTCACCGAGATAAAATTTTTTAGGAGTAAATATTACCTCTAAATTAACTTGGAACAACCATATTGAACATATTGTCAACGAAGCCAGCAAATCTCTTAATCTTCTTAAAGTAATCAGTAAACAAAATTGGGGTGCAGATACACAAACTTTAGTACACCTTTCGACATCTCTCGTAAGATCAAAATTATCATACGCACAAGAAGTGTTCTTCAGCGCACCAAAACTATTTACTTAAAAAGTTGCAAAGCATAGACTCCAAGGCTTTTCGACTCGCACTAGGTGTTCCATTTCATGCCAGTGCATCAGGAATTCCAAATTGGGAATTGCACACCGCATGTTTTGATTATAAATATACTGATCTACAAAAGAATGTTAACAATAATATATTGTCCTCTCTCTTGCCAAATCTCATATCGATAGTAATTATTCACATCACCTTAAAGTTTTCACCGATGGATCACTTTTAAATGAACAAGCTGGAAGTGGTTTTTGTTATTCCTACCCTTAAAGTTGAAAAATCTTTTCATCTCGGAAAGGGGTATTCTATCTTCACGGCTGAGCTGGTGGCAAATTCTAATGGCGCTTAACTTTCTTGTTGATACTCCACTTACTATCTACAAAGCACTTTTCTGTGTGGATTCTAAGTCTGTCCTACAAGGCCTTGAATCTATTGCTGTAAAAAATCGAGGTGAGGTGATCTTAGAAATAAAACATCTTGTCAGTATTCTTATATCAAGAGGTACAACAGTTGATTTTTGCTGGATTCCGTCTCACTGTGGGATTTCTGGTAATGAATGGGGCTGACCGGGCTGCCAGAAAAGGAGCACGAAAGTCCGATGAATCCATAGAAATCAACATTCCTCTGTGTTTATACGAAGGATATGGTCTCTTAAAAAAGACGTGTACTGAAAAGGTTTATGAAGCTTACAAAAACTTGGTTCTTACTAAAATACATCTACCTCACTCCAAATTGCTCTGCTGTGACAAAATCCCAGTCAGCTACTTTTTTCTAGCAATGCGGCTAAAATTGGAAAGATTATCTATCAATCGGCCAACGTAAAACGTTCTTGAAAAAAAAAAACCGAAAACTTGAATCCCTGTTTTACAGGCTTAAGCTAAACGCTTTCCGTACAAAATTTCGCAAAAATTTAAATTGCATCTGCGGAGCAGTTGAAAGTTTCACAACCCAGCATCTTCTTTTCTACTGCGCATATTTCAAAAAGGAAAATCCTGACTGCCTGCGACTGATGGCACGTGTATTTTCCAGAACTTACCAGGTCTTGTTTCTTTTGTTAAGTCCTTGATGATTAGTCCAGTGGGCTCTTTTTTTGTAACAAGTGTTCCGACAGATATGAGCGCTTAACATTTTGGTTATACCCAGATATCCTGTACTCCTTAATGTTTTAATACTTGCTTTGGGCTAATGTTAATTGTAAAGAATTTTGTATGAATCACTATATATAGCTAACTGCTCGTCACAAATCTCTTATCGACACACACACACACACACACACACACACACACACACACACATGCATATACACGCGTGCGCGCGCGCGAGCGCGCGCGCATGCATACACACGCTACTTCCCTAACTCTGTCTAAAATCACTTTATGTGAATAGACGTTAAATTGAAGAACGATATACAAATCATAAAGGAAAACTTAACAGGGAAACATTTAACATTTATTAGTAAAATAATACACATCAGAAATTGTATTCATATGCAAATACATCTTAACTGTACTGAAAATTGAAAAAACTCTCCTCTCTCTCTCTCTCTCCTCTCTCTCTCTCTCTCTCACACACACACACACACACACAACACACACACACACCCACACACACACAAACTATAGAGAGAGCTTCAAAACAGAGCTGGTTCTAATGTTGAATTAAATCACATCCTGACATAGGAAGGCCGACTCACTGTCTCCAAAATTCAGTCTCAAAATGACCGCGACAACGGTCCCAAACAGGAGACGTGTCCTTAAACTTAACAAAATTCGTAGACCATTTTCTCAAACAAACACCAACATTCTCACTATTCGTACTTTACGGAAAAAAAATTCAACTAAATTATCGAAATATTGTTTAAAGAAAAAAAAAATAAGAGTTTTTACGTAGAAGAACGCATCAAAATGCTCAAAACGACTCTCGACACTTCTGGAAGTTTCTTGTTAAATAGCTTACATAGGTTTTATGTTCTAAAAAAACAATTAAACAATAGCGCCTTCACCAACGCTACTACTACTACTACTACTACTACTACTACTACTACTACAGTAACGCTCCACCACCCTCCAGAAACAAAACAAAGCAAAACAAAACAAAACAAAACAAACAAACAACAACAAACAACAACAAAACAAACAAACAACGAAAACGAGAACTTCGACAAAAAAAGATTAACAATAATGATAACGATTAACACTACTACTTCCACTACTACTACTACTACTTCTACTACTACTACTACTAAGCTTACTACTACTACTACTACTACTACTGTGATAATATTCATTGCCATCGTCATTGCTTATATCATCATCATCATCATCATCATCATCACATATTATCATCATCACATTATTATCACCATCATAGTATCAGAAGTGTACAATTTTACACTCAAGGCATGAGTATGACATGTCTTCTTCTAAACCGGACCACAACAGCAGCTTTCCCCCATGAGAATGGTATTGCAGGAGGGGAGGGGAGGGGAGGGGGGGGGGTAAGTGATGGAGGTGGGGCATGGTGGATAGGGAGATAGAGGGAGTGCATGCGGAGGGGGGAGGAGTGGAGTGAAGCGGGGAGCGGGGAGCGGGAAAGCGTTGGGGTGTGGGCTTGGGGAGG
>JADBJO010003060.1:20000-22500 GCA_016801955.1 Conus betulinus | reverse complement strand
CAGAACGTTGATCCAATGCGACCCATCCAGAAATGGAATGACGCAATCGATTACATATTGTACGTGTTCTGTCATCTGTCGGAACGTTTGTGTATTTGCCCCTTTATATCTTGACACCATGAACACTTTATATTCATCTAAAAACGGACTAAAAAGGAACAAAGAAAAGTCGAAGCCTTGAAGTCGGTTACAATGAAATCCTATCGCGCTGAAGCGATTGCTTCTCCAGAACCAAGGAAACAAACGTCAGCCAAGAATAGCAAAAGCCGATTGTACCGAACATAGCTTTGGTCAGTTCGAGTTTTCGGTGCCGACGGAGAATTTAAGCTGGCTATAACAAATCTGGAATGAGACTGCGGAGGAAGGATGAACGAAAGGAGTCAGGGATGGAGGACAGTGGCCGTGTATGGGAAAGAAAGCGAACTGGCGCCAGATGAAGAGCCAGGCCGCAGAGACAGAGTGGAAAAAGAAGATGAGTGCGATGACACATTGGGTAACATCTCTTCTTGCAGTGCTGAAAAAGGGCAAACCGGTTGAATGAATAAATAATGGAATGAAGCTTCTGTTCTAATGTCTGTTGACGTTCGTGATGTCGGACTGGGATTGGAGCGGGGCTCGGGGCTGGACTTGAGTGGAGCTGGAGGTAAAAAGACGGAAGTGGGAAAAGTGGGCTCAGTAAGGGAGTGAAAGCAGGTGCGCGACATCTCTATTTCTTCTAACATTTTGAATTCAAACAACAGCGTACTTATACTATAGACCACAAATAGACCATTTTAATATGCTTTTTTCTCCAGGTGTGTCACATTTTCACCTTGCACACTACAGTAGTCTACGCCTTGTCAGTGAAGGAAACACAACTTCAGTTTAAAATGTTGGTAAGATCAATGTCTGGCTCATACAAAATGCCCTGGACATTGTCCACACCCAGCAGAAAAAGGCCGTATTGTTCTTTTTATGCCTAGAGTGTGATACTGGACACTCGAAAAAAGAAAGTGGTCAACACACACACACACACACACACACACACACACACACACCACACACACACACACACTCTCTCTCTCTCTCTCTCTCTCTCTCTCTCTCTCTCTCTCTCTCTCTCTCTCTCTCTCTCTCTCTCTCTCTCTCGCTCTCTCTCTTTATATATATCTCCTCAGGCATTGTAGGCTCAAAGATTGTCCCCGACATTTTATACTGTTTGCATGATGTTTTTGTTTTTTTAGCAACTTTTTTTCCTCTCCATGCTTTCGTTTTGTTTTCATTTAACTTCCCTTCGCTGGCTGCTTTGGGGGTGCCGTTTGATTCTTTTTTTTTAACCCTTAGTGGTGAGAACACTACAGAATTATGGACTGTGGTGTGTCTCTATTTGACACCAAGACCACAGACACAGTCAGCCGTATCTTCCTGATGAGTCCGATCCAGCGGACGAAAGGCCTAGGAGCAGGCAATATAGGAGCAGACAATATCAATAGATCTGTCTACGAGAGAGATTAGAATGGTTCTCTCATGCAGCTAGTGAAAGGGCTTCCTAGTTATAATATTTCCTTAATTCTATGATCCCAGTTTCTTCACCTTCAACCCCCCCCCCCCCCCCCCATTAAAAAAAGAATTTAATGTTCAAATCTTTGCCAAGTCATTATCATAATGACGGAAGAATTGTTAGCCTGCACTTGTTCTCCGCCCCCCCCCCCCCCCCTATTTAATTGTTCGAATATATATATAGAATATATATATATATAATATATATATATATATATATATATATATATATATATATATATATATAATGAAACAATAAATTCCAAGGATAAGTACCGAGCACCATTCCAGCAACTTACAGAGCAGCTAGGTGTTGCAATGACTGCAAGAAATATTGAATTATAAACAAAGCTTGCTCTTATGTCTCAGATTATAAAAATAGGGGGTAATAAGCCTTCATATCTGCAGTGGTAGATGATTCTGCCTAACTAACAGTATGTGCTTGAGTGGGTGAATGGGGAATAGTTAGGCAGAATCATCTACCACTGCAGATATGAAGGCTTATTACCTTCTTGCAGTCATTGCAACACCTAGCTGCTCTGTAAGTTGCTGGAATGGTGCTCGGTACTTATCCTTGGAATTTATTGTTTCATTGTAATTTAGTCCCTTGCGGGTTCATTCCAAGAACTGGCCCTCAGCACTTGTGTCTTAAGAGGTTATCTTTTTATATTTTCTACTTTTCACAAGAAAATGTAGCTTGTTTTGATCTTTCATGATTTTCTTTTGCTTCTTAGGTGGCACCTTTAGTTAGTTTTTTGAAAACTCAACAAACATACCATGGTATTACACACCAGCCTTTTCGGGTATAGCATTCTTCTTAAAACCGAAAAGGCAGAGGAGTCAAATTACCACTTTCCGCGGTCACTGAGGATGAAACAATCAGGTTTCGAAATACCGGTATCTGACCAGGAGTTATATGTTAGTGAGCTTTCTCCCCATTGGAGATGGTCTCCCGCTTTGG
>JADBJO010003060.1:15000-17500 GCA_016801955.1 Conus betulinus | reverse complement strand
GGGGGTGGGGGAGGGGGGAGGCGTGGTGGCATGAGAAGGGAGAGGCAGCACGAGAGGAAAAAAAACATTCTCATCGATTTGTGTGGTCTAAGGTGAATCCCATATCCCTCACACTCCACGGTGTACTATTAATAAAGACCTTTATCCCCCCCCCCCCCCCCAACATTTGTCTTATAATTCCATAAGTACGTGTTCGTGTGTGTGTGTGTGTGTGTGTGTGTGTGTGTGTGTGTGTGTGTATCTGCGTTCGTGCGTGCGAGCATGCGTGCGTACATGTGTGTTCACGCGCTGTGTGTGTGTGTGTGTGTGTGTGTGTGTGTGTGTGTGTGTGTGTGTGTGTGTGTACACACACACACACCACCCACACACAGAGAGAGAGAGAGAGAGAGAGAGAGAGAGAGAGAGAGAGAGAGAGAGGCTTTTTCTGTCTTGTTATCTTTCTGTCTTCCTCTGTTCGGTATTGTCAATATTTTCACTCTTTTTTTTTGTGATTTATCTTCACCGCCACCACCACCACTGCTACCACCACCACCACCACCACCACCACCACCACAACCACAACCACCACCACCACCACCACCACCACCACCCACTCCTTTCTTTTTTTTTTTCCTTTTATCTTTTTCTCTTTTTGTTCCTGTGCTTTTTTCCCCTTACCTACTTCATCATTTTCACTCTTTTGTTCTCCACATTTCCTACGTTGTTTTATATTCATTCATTCTTTGGTTCTTTTCATTCTTTCCTGAATTTTTGCTTTCCTGCTGTTTCGTTTCCTTTAAAAAAAATCTTCTTTCTTGTCTTTCTTCTGTCTTTTCATCTCGTCTTTCATTTTAGTTTTCCCGTTGTTCTTTCTTTCTTACTTTGTTTTGATTCGTTCTTCTTTCCCTCCTTGCTTCATTCGCTTGTCGTGTCTGTCAATTTTCACTTCCTTCCTTCCATGTTTTATCTGTTCCTCTCTTGTCTCTTCCATATTCTCCTTTCTAAGTTTTTTTCTTCCTTCCTTCCTTCCTTCCTTCCCTTCCTTCCTTCCTTGTTTCTATCCTTTCTCCAATTGTTCCATTGTCTTTCTTTCTTTCTTTCCTTCTTGCTGCTTTCCCCCTTCCCCATCTTTCTTTTTCCCTCCTCTTGTTTTCCTTCTCTTCTCTTTATTTCTTTTTTCTCCCCCCCCACCCCCCCCCCCCCCCCTTTGCCCGTCTTCATTTCCACACCTTTGTTTTCATTCTTCTTTTGATTTTTTTTTCTCTTCTGTCTTCTTTCTTTTCTTTCCCCTTCCAGTCCTTTTTTCGCTTTCCCCTCTCTCCCTCCCGCCTCCCCCTCATTTCTTTTTCCTTTCCTGTTCTCCGTCTTCTTTCCTTTCGTTCTGTTTTGTGCCGTCTTTTCTTCCTTTCTTTCTTTTTTCCCCTGTTCCTTTTCTGTCCGTTTCTTCTCACTTTTCCTTTCCCTTTTTCTTCCTTTATTTATTTATTTTTTTTCATTCCGTCATTTTCTTCCTTTTTTTTTTCCCTTTCCCTTTCTTTCACTTTGTCCTTTCTGTCTGTCTTGATTGCTCTCTTTCGTCTTTTCCTTTCTTCTTCTTCTTGATTTTCTCCGTTTCGCCGTCTTTCTTTTCCATTTTCATACATTCTGTCTTTCCGCATTTTTATTGCTTTTGCAACTCTCTCTCTCTCTCTCTCTCTCTCTCTCTCTCTCTCTCTCTCTCTCTCTCTCTCTGTGAATTCCTTTTCTTTCTAACTCCAGAAAATAGCCTAAGTCAAGCTCAATCAAATGCCCAGTGCAGTCTTCGTACGTCGAATTTTGGCCTCTAAACTCCACATTGCCTTGCAGAGAAGGGGAGACGAGGGGGCAAAAAGAAGGAAGGGGAAAGGAGGTGGGGGGGGGTGGAGTGAGGAGTGGGTGGGGAATTGTAGGGGGAGTGTGAGAGAGTAGGGAAGTGTAGAGAAGGAAGAGTTGGGGGGCGGGGGCGGCGGGGGGGGGGGGGGGGGGGGCGTGGTAGCAGGAGAAGGGAAGAGAAACAGCACGAGAGGAATAAGCGAATCTCATCGATTTGTGTTGTCCAACGTGAATCTAACATTCCTTACACTTCGCATTGTACCATTAAAGACCGTTATCCCCCCCCCCCCCCCCCCCCCCCCCCCCCCATTTGTTGTCTTGTAATTCCATAAGTACGTGTACGTATATGTCTAATTACTCGTTGCGTTCATCATCTCATACATACGAACATTAACATGATATTGATTTGTGCACGCGCGAGCGCGCGCACGTGTGTGTGTGTGTGTGTGTGTGTGTGTGTGTGTGTGTGTGTGTGTGTGTGTGTGTGCGTGAGTGCGTGCGTCCGAGCGTGCGTGCGTGTATGTGTGAGTGCGTGGATATATATATATATATATACATATATATATATATATATATATATATATATATATATATATATATATATATATATATATATATATATATATATATATATATAAAGAATACCACTAAAATGCCTAATGAAATTCTT
>JADBJO010003060.1:7500-12500 GCA_016801955.1 Conus betulinus | reverse complement strand
GGTCAATCAGTGTGTGATTGCATCTCTTTGGAGATCCAAGGAAAGGTTCTTCTGCACAATTCTTAGCCGCTGACAATGCTTGAGTTATTATTGAACAGCAGAGCTGACCACTCAGACTGTTCCATATCTTTTGATCTCCCTTGCATCCTTAAATGGATCCTCCAGCATAGGCTCGAAGATTGTCCCTTACATTTTATACTGTTTGCATGGTGTTTTTAATTTTCAGCAACTTTTTTCCTCTCCACACTTTCGTTTTGTTTTATTCTGCTGCCTTTCGCTGGCTGCTTTGGGGGTGCTGTTGGATTCTTTTTCGAATCCTTGGCGGTCAGAACACCACAGAATTATGGACTGTGGTGTGTCTCTATTTGACGCCAAGAGCACAAACACAATCAACCATGTCTCCCAAATAAATCCGATCCAGCAAGACCTCGGAGCAGGCAGTATACAGATCCGCCTTCGAGAGGGATTGCAATAGTTAATTTCATTATACAGCTAGTGAAGGGTTTCCATATTTACGATTTACATTTTCCCATTTACTTTCATCTTCAATTTTTTTTTTCTTGCTGTGTATTTCAAATTATTATCACGTCATTACTATAACGATGGAAGAAATGTTAACCTGTGTTCGTTATTTTGCCACTACTAAATTGTATATATATATATATAATGTGGTGTTACTAACCACAATAACCCTAAAAAAAGTGTTCAACCGGGTATATACATATATATGTGTGAGACAGGCAAACTAGACACGCAGACGGGCTCAGAAACTAGAACTGACAGGGGGAGAGAAAGACTAGGTCTTGAAAAAACGAGAATTTCAAAAGCTAGAATGGCTGCCATCAAGGAAAAGCAGAAACTCGATCGGAAAATGAATGAGAAAAGTCTCAATAAGAGTTCCAGACACAAAACCCAGCTGCTGGGTCAGACGATGCTGCTTTGTCTGCTTCACCCAGTGAAATCACAAGCCTCGTAACAAACCGCGTAAAGTAAGGCAATGTTGCTCGTGTCCTTATTTTCCAGAAAACCCCAGGCAGAATTTCTGCCGTTTGTTTTGTTTTCATCGTTATTGTTATCATAATTAATATCCTCCTCACATTATACTTATCATTTTTATCATGATCATTATCATCATTTCTATCATCATCCTTACTGTTATTCATAAGTACTTGTAGAATGCCTATCCTCAGTTAGAAACGTTGTCTTAGCCTTTTAACAGTCCACGCCATCAATTACAGAATGGGCTGTTACCTGGTCTAAGCCGACCAAAGAAGTAACTCCTAGCCATACATTCAGTCGTTTGATGCTTGAACAAGGTTTTATGATAAACCGAAATATTGCAACTTATTCATGGGTGTTGTGCGGCTTTAACATTTTTTTTTTTTTTATCTTCCTAATCTTCATGTTCTCTCTCAATGCTGGTGTTCACACGAACTTTCGGATCGTTAACATTTTTTTCCGGAGAAAAAGGAGAAGAATAATGGAGAGGGTAATTGATTTCCTTGAAGTAGTGTGTTTCAACAGTCCAAACGCTATTATTTTTTTTCTCTCTGCGCACGCAGGCGAATACTTCTGCGGACACTCCCTGCATAGACAGGCAAGGATTAATCCCATCTAGCCAACAAAGGGAGTAGCGTTTTGTGTGTATGACCGTCTTTTTTTTATCCCGCCATTAAGGCAGCCATTACTCCACTTCGGGGAAAGTGCATGCGACGTGTAACGTGTCATACGTACCAACGGCCAAACTGGCCCTCTCTTCCGAAAAAGGTGGTGATGGGATTGTAAGTGTGTGTAAGATGTTACGCGTGCGTTCACACACGGAACCTCGGTTAACAAGTCTCGTTCGAAGGTCTGTTTTGGAAAAGGAGTCAGAACCCATGTTAACTCCGAGGAAAAAAATCCCCCTGTACCGCCTGGCGGAGATTCGAACCCGCAATCCAAGGATCACCAAAATTACGAGTATGGTGTTCTACCACTGAGCTATTCCAGCTCCAAACAAATGCTGTCGAAATCAGTCCTGAAAATAGCAGGAATCGCAAACTAAGGACGGTAGCACACACGAGAAATTTGATTCAGATGTTCACCTCTTACTTACTTTTTTTCTGCTTCAAAGCAAAAAGATTTTTAAAAAAAAGTATTCTCACAGAAAAATGCTGGATGGGAAGGGAGAGCGGACCGTGTTGCAGCAGGGTGAAGAGGGAGACCTCATCAGAGGGAGTCTGCAATGTATCACCCGACCCAGCGGCCCTTGACCTGAAACTGATCGGGTCAGCCATGATGTAGGAGCTGCCTAAGCCTCTTTGGCGCGTAGGCTCGAAAGCAACTTCAACCAAAGTTTCCAAAGTTCAGCAAAGAAGGATTACAGAAATGCACGACAGAGAAGGAAGGGGGAGGCGGAGGAAAAGAGAAAAGGGAGGGGCGGGTAGGGAGGATCAAGAGAAGCAAGGAGCTAAGATACGTACACAGCCAGCCAGGCGGCCAGACAGACAGACAGTAACAGAGCGAAAGTATTGGTCTGACTCAAAACGAAACATGCGTGATCTTAAATATTCTTAGAATAGGAAAAGAACAGGAACACCCCAAACAAAATCGATAATGAAAGATGAATGTAGTGGAAAAAAAAACAACAAAAAACAAAACCCTTTTGAAAAAGTGATGAAAGACAGACAGGTGTAGCACAAGGAGAAACAAAAACCACTCTCATCATTCACAGAATTTTTCTTATATATAGAATTGGAATGACAATGTATTCGGATATACACTGAAAAGCAAACCTTTCTTTCCTGTTCCCAAATCCCTAAGCTCCTGGCAGAAAGATAGACAAATAACAAAAAAATCGCCATCCAAATACAGGATACATACCATGTACACTTACATCGTTACCTGCACCGATGAAGATTTCGATTCCCTTCTTACGAGTAGCCACTGATTTAAGAGGGGATTTCTTTTCATCTGGAGACGTCACAACGTTGTGAAAAGAGATAAAAAAAAATACACCCAACTGTTTTCCTCCCCCCCCCCCCCCCCTCTCCCCGTGCGCACACGCGCACGTGCACACACACACACACACACACACACACACACACACACACACACACACACACACACACACACACCCCTACGCGCGCGCGCGCGCGCGAAAAGAAATAAAGAGAAAAATTACTACAGTAAGAATGAACTAAACCTACAAACAGTGATGCAAATATTGTTTTATTATCCATGTAGATGTATCTATGTTTGAACACATTCATGAGTTTAAGTTTTCCTTCCTCCCTCTTTCTCTCTCTCTCTCTCCCACAGGGCAGTAATTATACATACATATATACATACATACATACACACGTACGTACGTACATACATACATATATACATCCATCCATCCATCCATCCATACAGAAAGAAAGAAAGAAAGGAAGAAAGAAAGGAAGAAGAAAGAAAAAGGAAGAAAGAAAGGAAGGAAGGATGGAAGGGAGAAAGAAAGAAAGAAAGAAAGAAAGAAAGAAAGAAAAAGAGAGAAAAAGAATGAAAAGGATGACGTACAATGTGAACAGACATAAACAGAAGGTGACAAATTGTGTCGCGGATACGGATGACA
The DNA here is from genome assembly GCA_016801955.1 of Conus betulinus. Lineage (NCBI taxonomy): Eukaryota > Metazoa > Mollusca > Gastropoda > Neogastropoda > Conidae > Conus > Conus betulinus. The sequence goes on along the minus strand of JADBJO010003060.1, from coordinate 8,905 downwards.
TTCCCCGCGAAATCTCATACCTCTGCCTTTTCCTCTTTGAGGCTATCCATCTGAGGGGTTAAAAAGACCAGAAAAACACGAGGAAAACCAGACAACGATATAATAAACACCGAAAAAGTGTGTGTGTGTGTGTGTGTGTGTGTGTGTGTGTGTGTGTGAGAGAGAGAGAGAGAGAGAGAGAGAGAGAGGCCTTGGTTTGGTTCTGTCGGGTCACCAGTATTGACAAACACACAGAGACTGTCGTTTGACGGACGTGCTGGTGCCCTCTGGAGGAAGAGCTCACTCATGCAGACTCTGCGACTAAGCCCTTATTGTCGTCAGTAGCGTGCCTGGTAGGTGTGCTTTTTGCCTTGTTGCTTGACGTCCCTGTCTGTCTGTTTCGGGTTTTTTTTTCTGTCGTTTTCCGTCAAATTCTTGCCCTTTCTCACTCTGTCTCCAACTGTAATTTATCTGTAAGCACTGCACATTGTAGTCTCAGGACGTATCAGATGTGGTGTAACACATGGGGACAACCTCGCACGCAGTGATACCACTTTGGTGGAACTGAAACTCTCCATAGCTCCGCTTTTTGTTCGTTTCATTTCTTTCTTTTTTTTTTTTTTTTTTTTTTTTTATTCCCCTTTGTTTTCGATTTTTGTATCCTTTCTTCTGCAACCTATCCCTCTTTCTTTCTTTTCTTGCCTTCGTTTCTTTTCTTTTTCTTTCTTTCTTTCTTATTTCCCCCTTTCCTTTTCTTCTTTGATTTCCTTCGTTCTTTCTTGCCTTTTTAATTTTTTTTCTTCAGCCTTTTTCTTTCCTTTATCGTTCTCTTCCTCACCCCCCCCCCCCCCCCCCCCCCCCCTCCTTAATTTTCTTCTTTCGTTTTCCTTTCTTTCTTTTTCCTTCCTTTCCTTTTTTCTGTCTTTCTTTTCCCCCTCCGTTCGTTCTTCTTCTTTTTTTGTTCCTGCTTTGTCTGCTTTTTTGCCCAGTCTTTCTTTCTTTCTTTCTTTCTTTTTTTTTTTTAGCTTCTGTCTTTATACTCTTTCTTTATTACTTCCCCACTTTTTTCTCCTTTTTCTTTCTTTCTTTTTTTCTTCTTTTTTTTTTCCCGCCAGTGCACTCCTCTAAATATCACGAAATGTCAACCATCTTGTCTTGTCCGTCTTTCCTGGCATCAAAAGCAATCGTGATTGAGAAGGGGGAGGGGGGGGGGGGAAGGGAAGTGCGGCAGGTGTGGTGGTGGTGGTGGCGGACGGGAGAGTGGGGGGGGGGGGTAAGAGGGTTAAAACAGGACAAGAAATAGGAATGAGAAGAACTAGAGAAAGTTGGGGGGGGGGGGGGGGGGGGGGGGGGGGGGGGGGGGGGGGGGGGGGGGGGGGGGGGGGGGGGGGGGGGGGGAGCTTGGGGAAGGGAGAGACTAAACATG
>JADBJO010003060.1:0-2500 GCA_016801955.1 Conus betulinus | reverse complement strand
TGTCTCTCTCAGTCCATCTGTCTGTCTGTCTGTCTCTTTTATACACACACACACTCTCTCTCTCTCTCTCCTCTCTCTTCCTCTCTCTCCTCTCTCTCTCTCTCTCTCTCTACGGTATCTAGGTATCTATTATGTGCTCTTGTTGTTGTGCTGAAAGGAAAGGTAATAGTGTCACTAATTGTTGACTCTAGGTCGGTTGGTCGTAGATTATGACCCAGTATTAATGGATGTTTTCACAAAGTTGTTTGATTTGCTTTTATCTTCGGTTATCGCCAGATGTAATTTTGCATTTTGATTTATGATTGCGCTTCCTTGGCATTAGAGCCGAAAGAGCTATTGCCAATAAATCCTTTGTCATTGTCATTGTCTCTCTCTACGGAGGGCTGGATGTAAAAAAACCCAGTAATGCTTTACTCGACTACCCTCTATAAAATTCGTTCGTTCGTTCTGTCTGTCTGTCTGTCTCTCTGTCTCTCTCCTCTCTGTCTCTCTCTCTGTCTCTCTCTCTCTCTCTGTGTCAGACTTACCAGATTCAGTCCAAACTTTACAGTAACTATATGGACACGACACAGTCTCAAGCCAGTAAAATGTTACATATCTGGAGTGCCTTTCATAACTCAGTCTTTCCCTTCAGTTTCTTCCAGCCATGGGCAGTGACGAAGAAGAAAAAAAAAAGATGATTCATGGTGTCTTAATGGCATGATACGTGTTTCTCGCAAATCTGGGTAACCTGGACTAACATATACAAATCACCTCCAGTTCCATTTTCATGTATATCAAGGTATGTCCATAGGCAGTGCGTCTAAGCTGAGCTTGGCAAGTATGCGTTTTCACACGAACATAACATTGATCGACAAGTACCGTGTTAGTTTAAAAACCATTTCATGTGATACGCACATGCAATACCAGACTTCTTTAGAAGCATATTCGTACCAGGAGGCTGAAACAGATTGTAGCTGATAACAAAAATATCTAAAACATTGTGCAAAGTGACGTTCATTAAATAAATAATACGAAAAAGACCAGTAACTTTTAGACAAATTAACTTTTTTTCTGATGGTACAACTGACAGACATACACAGACTCAAAACAGTGTTCCCTTGATGGCTGTCCAGGGAGGAATACGATCGCGCCAGTTCTGCATTTTGTGGTCGGTCAGCCTTTGTTTTGAAAATGGTAAAGAGAATTTATTATTACTTATTACTGTTTTCAGGGTACTTTGTGTAATCCAGACGGTAATGGCATATCTATACATTGACAGAAGAGAGAAAACGTTGGGGGTGCAGAGAGAGAGAGAGAGAGAGAGAGAGAGAGAGAGAGAGAGAGAGAGAGAGAGAGAGAGAGAGACGGGAAGGCAAAGGCAGAGAAACATTTACTGCTTCTGCACGTGCCTCTTTTCATCAGAAGAAGTACTCATTCCCGTCCCCCCCCCCCCCCCCCCAAAAAAAAAAAAAAAAAAAAAAAAAAATTCATCCTTTCAACCTAGAACAAGGCACATGCATCAGTACCCTCCCCCCTCTTCGCGCACACACACACACACACACACACACACACACACACCACACACACACACACACACACACAATTCAAAACAGCAGAGGCAATCACTCGTTTTTCCTCTTACCCTATTATTCTCAGTCATCCCCTCCCCCTCTCTCCCTATCCTCATCTTATTTGCCTGTTATCCGAAAACCTGGGAACAGCTTCCCTTGATGATAACACATCCTCCCCTGTCCTCTCTGTCATGGCCTCTGTCCGCCATTTCTCTGCTGATTCCCATCCCCCCCCTGTCCACTCTGTCATGGCCTCTGTCCGCCATTTCTCTGCTGATTCCTATCCCCCCCCCCCCCCTGTCCACTCTGTCTGGCCTCTGTCCGCCATTTTCTCTGCTGATTCCCATCCTGTCCTGTCCACTCTGTCATGGCCTCTGTCCGCCATTTCTCTGCTGATTCCCCCACCCTCTCCTGTCCACTCTGTCATGGCCTCTGTCCGCCATTTCTCTGCTGATTCCCACCCTGTCCTGTCCACTCTGTCATGGCCTCTGTCCGCCATTTCTCTGCTGATTCCCATCCTGTGTCCATCCCCTCTGTCATGGCCTCTGTCCGCCATTTCTCTGCTGATTCCCATCCCCCCCCCCTGTCCACTCTGTCATGGCCCTCTGTCCGCCATTTCTCTGCTGATCCCACCCTGTACGTCCATCCTTTCCGTTTTACATGTTTCTCTAATCTAGAGAGAGAGGGCATTTTAATGTTACGTTTCCCAGTAGTGGAAAAAATGCTGCCCACAGGCAGCCATTTCTGGTAGTCTTCTAAAACACCCTTCTGTCCAAGCTTTTAAATACACCCCCTCCCCCCGTCTCTCTGTCTCTCTCCTCTCTTCTCTCCCCTCTCTCTCTCTTCATCTCTCCCCTCTCTCCATCCTCTCTCTTCCCCCCCTCTCGCTCTCTCTCTGTCTCTCTCTCTCTCCCCCCCCTCTCTCATCTCTCCCCCCCCCTTCTCTC
>JADBJO010003059.1:255000-268663 GCA_016801955.1 Conus betulinus | reverse complement strand
AAAACGCGTTCATAGACAAGCAAGCGGATCACTCGAACCAATTATTTTTCATCCTTACGTGATATCTACCGTACTCGGTTCCTTTCACAACATCTCAATTTTAAATTTGGCGCCTTTTGAAAACAAATTGGTTGTAGATAACATATTACAACAGTCCTCTGCCGATGGTTTGTAGCCCACGTTTTGGGTCGTTGCTAAACCTTAAGTGCTCCGGCCCCAAATTCTTGCTAAGACGAACCCACGCCTAACAAACCATACGTACTGCACCTACAAAAGTGTAGTAGTGCTTATGTGTTGTGTAGTGGTGGGTGTGTGTGTGTGATGTGTGTGTTTGGTGTGGTGTGTGTGGCGTGCGTGCACTAGCGTTGGTTGTTTTTGTGTGTCACTAGTGTGTGTTTTTGTGGTGTGGTTGTGTGTGTGTGGTATGTGTAGTGTCCTGGGGTATAGGTGGTGTGTAGTGTTTGTGTGTGTGGTGTGTGTGGTTGCGTGCGTGCGGTGCTGGCTTGCGTGCGTGCCGCAACCACTGCGGCGCGCGGGTCGTTGCGTGACGGTGCGTTCGTGCGTGGCGTGCTGCGTGCTTTGTGTGTGTGTGTTTGTGTGTGTGTGGTGTGCTGTGTATCCCCTCTGTTTGTTTGTGTGTGTGTTGTGTGTGTGGTGAGGTGTGTGTGTGTTTGCGCGGGCGCGAGGGGGCGGGCGTGGTGTGCGTGCGTGACGTGTGTGTGTTGTGTAGTGTCGTGGGTTTGTGTGGTTGTGTGTGGTGTGTGTTTGTGTGTTATGTGGGTGGTCCTCTGTGTTGTGTGGATGGTGTATGTGTGTGTGTGTGTGTGTTGTTTTGTGTTGAATGTCGTGATGTTTGTGCGTGTGTGTGCTTGTGATGGTTAGTGTGTGGGGATTTGTGCTGTGTGTGTGTGTTATGGGTGTGTGTGTGGGTGGCTGTGTGTGTGTGTCCTTTGATTGTAGGGTGTAGTTGTGTGTGTGGGTGTTGTGTGTGGTGGGGTAGTAGGCGATTCAATGGCCCCTCTCGTCGTTGCGTGGTGTGGGTTGATGATATTGATAAGGTGTGTGTTTTTGTGTGTGGTTCGTGTTGTAGTGGATGTCCGTATGTGCCTCTGTGGTTTGTGATGGTGGGTGTGTGTTGTGTGTTGTGTTTGGTGTGTGTGTGTGTGAGTGTCTTTTTATTTTTAATTTTCTCTTTCCACCCCTCAGCCGCCCCCCACAGCCTCTCCCCCCCCCTTTCACCACAGACTCCTCTCCCCTTTTCCCCCCCCTCTCCTCTCGTCATCCCTCAGTCCTCTCCCTCATCTCCCCTTCGCTCGCTCATCTCTCCTCTCTCGTCCTCTCCTCTCTCTCTGGCGACCCGGCATAAGGCAGAAGCGGCCCAGCGAGACAGTGAATGTCTTTGGTCAGAGCCAATCTCGACACCGATGTCATATCACCGATAGGACCTGAAACAGTGATTCCCGTCTGAATACAGTCAGATCGTTATTTGAGATAATCAACACATAATTAAGAGCAGTCACCATACACGACACGCGCACTCGCGACGCAGCGCACACACACCTACACCCACACACACGCGCGCGCTGCACGCAACGCGACGCACGCACGCACGCACACCACGTACCAACACACACAACACCAACACACACACGGCACCACACACACACACCCACACACACACACACACACACACACCACACACACACCACCGCACCCACCACACACCACACACACACACCCACATCTACTACACCCGGACTCGCCTACTTAACATCACAATTTTTTAATCTTGCAGCATTTCTTGAAAAAACCGTGCCCGGCAGGAGTATTAAAGAGTTCATAACACTTCCTAGTACATTAAACGGAGGGGCAAATTCATTGCAGTACGGGAGGAAGATAATCCCAGTCGTGAGAAACATAACTGCCGTATGTGGAGGCAGACATTACACTTGCAGTAATGTGAGAGACATAAACAATGGCCCCGTATGTAGGAAGACATACAATTGCCGTATGTGACGAATACTACAATGCCAGTATGTGAGGAAGACATAACAGCTTGCAGTAGTGAGGAAGACCTAACAATGCCAGGTATGTGGTGGAAGACATAAACAAGTTCTAGAAGTGTGGAACGACCATAACAATCCAGTATGTGAGGAGGACATAACAATTGCAGTATGTGAGGAAGACATAACATGCAGTTCTCGGTGAGGAACGACATAACAATTACAGTATGTGTGAGGAAAGACATAACAATTCAGTACGTAAAAAGCCATAAGAATTCCTGTATGTAAGGAAGACATAAAATCAAAACCCACAGTAATTACAGAGAAATTGATGAACTGTTGTTAAGAGCATTTACCCGATGTCCAAGTAAAATGACTAGGCGAAATAAACGATTAAGTTCTGTCACGTAGAATCAATAATCTATTATTAACACGACAAACAAAGTGGTGCTAGAAAAACAGTGTTGACTGCAAGCCATATCTATTTGTGAAGAAAATAGTGGAGTACTTATTGACATTGCGCGATTATAGTAGAAAAAGACTATTGCGTAGTATGTTTACGTTTAAAAGGCTTTCAACAACGTACTGCGTGCAGTTTTTTTCCTGGCAAAATTGTAAGAGGATAGGCATCTACATGGAAACGTTTAATGCTTAAGAAAGGCATCAAAATACAAAAAGCATGCACATGTACCACACCGAAACAGACATTTACCTTTAATACTAACACAAGGAAGTATTTGTACATGGAAAAAATATGAAGACCTTTACGATTCCATGTATTAAAATGTCCGACATTACTTTAAATGTTTTCTAGTTATTTATTCAGGACTAAAATGCACCATTTTATCAGAAAAAATCCTCGATCATCCTCTGCCTCGCTCATCACTGCAGGCGCGACTTTGTACTTCTTCTCCATAACTAGGTATGGCCTTCATTGAAGAAAACAAACAAGTTACATCGATATTGTCAAGAGTGACATACCTACTACCACTGAGAAAACACAAACAAGTTACATCGATATTGTCAAGATTGACATACCCTACGACTAACAGTGAGAACACAAAACAAGTTTCATCGATATATCAAGAGTGGCAATACCTACTAACATTAAAACACCAAAACCGGTACGCCGATATTGTCAAGAGTGGACATACCTACTACAGTGAGAACACAAAACAGTTTACATCAATATTTTCAAGAGGGACATACCTACTAACATGAGAACACAAAAGTAGTTCTGGTATGAAAAAAAAAAAGAACCAGGAACCGGAGTATCTTTTTTTTTTCAGATACGGGGTACAAAAATATTAGAAATGGACAGAACAAATGACCCAGAACAATAAAGATCTCTTGGAATGATATTTCATAAGTCGGGAGGAAAACTTGTTGAAGCAAAAGAACATTTCGGAAAAACAGGAGACAAAGCACCCAGAAGGAATGTTCAGAAACAAAAAGCAAAAGTCAGAATTATTTCAATGTTATTTGACAACCTTGCCTCGCCTCGCTTATTTCTGTATATGTTGCAGACATTTGGTTTCCCTTTTTGGTGACAATATAGATGACAACTTTGACTTTGAACCGATTTTCAATCACTGTTTTAAAAACAAAATGATACAATAAAATGCAACCATTTTGCGATTTGGTCAAACAGCCCCTCTTGGAGAGGTGGATTAAAACCCTCTCAAACGAAAAACATCCTAATATGCCCAGCAAATCAGGTTTTGAGTTTCATTGAGAAAATCGAGTGAAGATCTTTGGTCAAACTTTTAGGACAATGAAATGATTAGAAAAGTACCCACCTAGTTAGACTCTTTTCTTAAGTTTTTAATGCCATATGAAATGACTAGAAAAGTAACTAACTAGCCTACTTGATGCCATTTGACAAAAATTTATCAAGAAATCATTGGCAAGACATATGGGAAAAAATCAATCAACATTCAACGTTTCATAAACTGTGCTGATGTCGTCCAAAGTAAACTACAACGCGAAAGACGTCGTTTATTCTGCAAGACAACGAAATCTACAAATTAACGAATATCACGATTTCGTAATAAACCTACGCGAGATTATTGAGTTATCGACTGTATCCATATTTGAGTTTCAATGAGAAATAGTCATGTATGCAAATTCAGAATGTTTTATTCGATCATAAGCCAAAACGTTAAAAGGTTATGGTAAGAAAATGATTTCGAATTAAAGGTATAAATAAACAGAAATGGAATTAACATTGGTTTGGGGAAATTCAGGAAAAAATATCATATAACTGTGATTTATAGCAACAGGTCAGGGTAAAAGATCATTTTCGTAAGTACATTAGTTGAAGAATTTGTGCACTAATCCCTCCCGCAATAAGAGTTGCAACAAGATAGATTAAGTTTCCTACCGTTTGAACGTACCTTTTGTATTATCTGCACTTTTTTTGTTATTCCCAGTTAAAGTTGAGTTCTGATTCCGATTCCAACACTGTTGCTCTCGCTCTCCTCCTCCTCTCTCTCTCGACTCCCTCTCTATTCTCTCTCTGTGGGGGTCGTGAACGTTGTATCGCGTGAGGTCACTGTGGGTTTCTCCTGCAATTAATAGATACTTAAGACCGACCACACTGTGATTAAGGGACTGAAAGTTGCTACTGCTTTGCAAGGAACCTTGCCGTCTGCAGCACGATGGAATTTCGGGCAGTTTGTCTGTTTTCCTCATCGCGTGTTCCATTGTTTATGTTGAAGCGAGCACAGCAGAAATCAGCCATGTGTGCAGCCATTCTGAAACTGAAGAGGAGAACGGACGGTTGTGTAATGATAGGACTGGTCCGCACGAATTTCTTCTGGGGCCTTCTTCGTCTTCAGTGTGGAATGCGGGAGAGTAACCCGGGACCACACAACTCAGGGTAAAGGTAGCACGAGACAGGCTCGCCTGAACAGTGGTAACCAGGACCAGCATGGAGGGACTGGGCAATCCCATAGGTGCGAGCCAAAGAGACACAACGAAAGAACCCAGCATGTCTCACCTCGTGGACATGATGCAGTCCCATGGGCACCAGAATGGACAATCACTTCGGAGAGTTGAAGTCGGCGCTCCATACTCTACGAGAAGAGTGTACGGCGATTTTGCAAGACGAATTCAGAAGGCTACGAGGGAAGAGCTTATCGGGCTGACTGCAGCAACAGAATGAAGACCTTAGGAGAAAAAAAAAAAAACGACGACCTGACTAAGGAGATTGAGGACCTGGAGCAGAAAAACAGATGACCTCGAAAGGAGGTTGAGAGGAACAATCTCATCTTCTATGGTATACCAAGAGACGAACAACTAAACCAACACTGACTGTGCAAGTGTGTTTAAGAGATTTAATAACTGACCAGTTGGAAGTTTGCCCAGGAAACCCGATTCGATAGGTGCATAGACTAAAACCCCAAGCGTGACTCGCCCACTCATAGCCAGATTCGTGTTTTATAAACAGAAAGTAGAAGTGCTGAAGCTAAGGGCAAACTCCGGGCACAACAAATATTTTTGTCGGTGAAGAACTTTTCTGTTCGTGTGAGAGCGAGATTAGAAGAGGTTGACACCCCCATGTGAAAAAAGCTAGAGAGAGGGTAACCGCCACTATGGTTTTCGACCATCTTCTAATCGATGGCAAATACATTCACTGTAAATGGAAACGACGAGCTTGTGAAATGAAATGATGTGTCGGGCGTGCCCAACTACTCGAGTCAAAATAAACTGTGGTTAAAGGGAACCCACACTAGTGTAACACCGGTCCTTTCCCTCGCTGTGTGGCCAGTGTAGGTGACACTGGGTTAGCACTTGCAGAGCGTGATGTATTTGCCATCGTGTTCTTTTCTGACGTCAGTTCAGCTTCATCACACCCTCAACCACTAACGAAAGCTATGAGTATGTGTTACAGTCTGATGTGGGTTTGCGTGTCTGAAATTGCACACAAATTGTCCCCCCTCCTCGGTCATTTGTGCACATACGAATGAAAACGAGTTTTTTTAATATTGATTCCAAATCTTTCACCTTTGTACACTGGAATGTTAATGGGTTTTATTTCAAATCTTCGCGACAACGATTTGTCCTTGTTTGTTCGTTTCGTTTGAGATCATTATATCATTTCTTTGGTTGAAACTTTTACCCTGGAAATTTTAACACTTCTGTATTTTTTGTTTTATTATGAGTTTCTTGTAAACCAGCTATAAAGGCTCTCAGCTCGTGGTAGACACTCGGGTTGTTTGTTGTGTCTGATAAGAAAGGAGCTTTGCTCATTTGTAAAAGTCTTGAATATTCCAGTCGGATAATTTCTTTGCCTTTATAGTTTGAACGAATCTGTGTGTTTGGTACCATTACAAATGTATTTATAATTGTGTGCATATGTGCCTCCTGTGGATTCACCATATTACTTGCCACTTCAAATTCGAAATGAATAATTTGTACCGTTCGATATTTACATACGATTGTAATGCGTTCCTTGTGATGACGTGTGGGTATTTGATTAGTGGTGATCTCAATGCCAGAACTGCAAAATTTGTCAAAGGAATTAGGAAAAATATCTTAGAAGTTGGGAAAAACGCCATTCTAGCAGCCCATTATACACTGACAGAAATTCTGAGGATAAAAAACTTAATAATTATGGCAAAATGTTGCTTGATATGTGTCCAAGTCATACTTGGTATGATAGTCAATGGGTAATGTCGTTGGGGCGACCAGGAAGTCGCTACAGCGTACGTATCGAAAGGTGGAAAATCATGTTGATGATTCTTTTTTTACTGCAAAGGGATATGTTTGCCGGTGGTTTTCTGACGTCTGTGTACTTGGGGTCTGTATATGAACCTATTGAGTCTGATCATCTGCCTTTTTTTTGACCATAATGTTAACAATGATAGATTAAATCACCCAAGAGACAAGAATATTAACAATGACCAATTGTGGAAAAAGTTTTTTGGAATGGAAACTATAAAGATCAGTTTACAGACATGATCTGTTTCTTCCTGAGATCCAGCAGAGAGTCGAAATGGCTATCAGACTAATTGATGTAACTTGTAAACGAACGCTTAGTACTTTTCAATTTCTTGTTTAAAAGAATGCCGCAAAATGTATAACAAAGCGGATAAATATAAAGGGGATGTATGATGATTGGAATGGCATTGAGTGTCGCCAAAGTAAAAGGAAGGCTAGAAGATTACTACGTAAGTAAGTCAAATCGTAGTAAACTGTCAACGGATCGAGCTTTTGTATTGTAATGCTAGGAGGGATTACAAACAACTTTTGAAAACGAAAGAAACGGATTCTTTAACAGGGCATTGTTCGAAAAGTTAGTAATTCTGTAAACTCTCAGAAAGATTTTCTGGAACACAGTACCAAGATTAGAGGTGGTAGGAAACAACCTTAAAAGATATCACTTTGAAGAACTGGGTTTGAACATTTTAAAGGACCTGCTTGAAAGAAATACGATGTTGGTAATTTATTAGCACAACCATGCAGTGATAACGAAAGTGATGGCAACGATAGTAGTAACTGTCCTTTAAATCGTCCAATCTGAAATGCAAGAAATTCTTTTCGCGTTTAGAAAATTAAAAAAAAAAATGGCAAAGTTGCAGGCCCTGACGGGATAAGTTGGAGAGATAGTTAAATATGCTTGCAAATCTGAACTGGTTGTTTGTTTTCTAAAGAATTTCTTTAATGCTTTTGTTTGACAGGGTTTTTTTTTCCGAAATGTGGTCAGAGTCAATTATCCTTCCATTATAATAAAAAGCTGATGCAATAATCCAACACAACTATCGAGGAATATCGTCGAGCAATATATGCAGTAAACTATATAGCACTTAATCCTTAATAATACTATCCAACGGTCTACTCCTTGTCGTGGTGTGGGGGGCTTGTGTACCTCTATGACCCTGAGAGCTATCCAGGGGGAGAGCTGTATGCTCCTGGTAGGGGACCCCAAGCTGGACAGATCGACGGGTAGAGGTCAGACTAACGTAGACCAACTCACCCGGAGGTTACCGGGTTTTGTGTGGGCTTCTTGGGCAGATGGGGCTCATCAGTCTGGGAAGAACAGCCCCACCTATGAGAAAGGAAAGACTCTGATCTCAAACCTCCGCTGCCTTGCGGCTTATACCTACTCTTAGGAAAGCTATCGGGAGTCAACCCTGAGGAAAAATCCGAGTCCCCAAGGCAGTCGACGGCTGTATTACAGCAACGTTCGGCAGCTCCTGCCGACGGCACTGGAACCATGTGTGATCGGCGTTTGGACCTTTCCCAATGGCACCATTCCAGCGACGTGACGGGGGAGGGTTGTGGGAGGGGGGGGGTGGGGTGGTGGGGTGGGGGGTGGTCGGGTCTGCCCTAGGGTAACAGCCTTGCCCTCCATATTTACTTCCCGAGGCTTTGAGCTCTGGAGAGGTCACTCCAGCTTCGCTTTGCAGCGTCCGACAAAACACGGGAAGTGGCAGTCTACCGATTATAAGTGCATACTCAATTGGCGTAGAGTCAGACGCCAGGGGGCTGATGCTTTCCAACGTGGGAGAGGTCATCGCATCTCACTGGGCAGCTAACCGCCCGCCTTAAGCTGGGTAGCCCCCAGCCAGTAAGGTGCTGCCCCGCCACGTTCCGTTAGGCCTCACTGGGTGCGTGGGGTTTAGGGTGAAAACTGCACAAGCGGCATCGATAACTGTGCACCGGCACAAAAAAATGAAACCTTCCGCCCTGAAATTGGGTTGCACGTGGAACGTAAGGACAATGACACCGAAGCTTTTCTGACGATCTGCAGGAAGTAAACGATGTTCGCAAGACAGCCGTCATCGACAGAGAACTGAGCAGACTGTAGATGAACATTGTCGCCCTTCCAGAAACCAGGCTCCCAGAAACAGGATCTGAGAGGGAGAGAGACTTCCCCCTGTTACTGGCAGGCAAACCATCAGACAAGGTCAGAGAACACGGCGTGGGATTCGCAGTTAGAAAATAGGTTATTGGAGTTCATAACCCCACCAGTAGAAGGAACAGAACGAATCCTGTTCTCTCCGACTCCAAATATCATCGGGACCAGTCAGTCTGATTAGTGCCTACGCACCAACTTTGGTAAAGCAGACAAGAGTTTTATGATGACCTCAGTGCTGCTATAAGGAGAATTCCCGACAGAGAATTGCTGTTCATCGCAGGCGATTTCAACGCCAGAGTAGGTGTCGATCACAACTCCTGGCCCACCTGCTTGGGTCAGTTCGGCACTGGGAAAATGAACGAGAATGGCCAGCGCCTGCTAGAGCTCTGCTGTCATCCATGGGTTGTGAGTCAGCAACACCTTCTTTCAACACGAAGCCTCAGCATCGATCTCCTAGAGACACCCTCGATCCAAACACTGGCATCAGCTCGAGCTGATCCTCACCAACCTTTCCAGCATCAAGATCACTCTCGCATGCTAACAGAGCGCCGATTGTGACAAACTGACCCATCTTTTGGTATGCAGCAAAGTGAAACTAACTCCGCGCGAAGAGACTGCACAGTAGGAGAAAGGAGGGCCGCCCTCGCATCGACACCAGCAAAACACGCGATCAAAGAAAATGGGAGGAGTTCGCGCGCGTGTGGAGGATTCTCTCCCTGGCCCCCCACTGCAAATGGCCCAGACCGATGGGAACACTTCAGAGATGCTGTCTACACGCTGCCATTCCACCTTTGGCAAAAAGACCAGCAATCAGCCAATTGGTTCGAAGCCCATTTAGAAGAAATGACACCAGTCATCGAGGCCAAGAGAAACGCCCTGACAGCATACAAAACCCAATCCCAGTGAGCAGAACCTCCCAGGTTCTCCGTGCTGCTCGCAGCAAAGTCCAGCAGTGGTCCAGGCAATGTGCCAACGATTATTGGTTTTCGCTCTGCTCCCAGATTCAGATCGCAGCTGACACGGGCAACATTAAGGCGATGTATGACGGCATCAAGCAGGTATTGGGCCCAATGCAAAAGAAAACTGCCCCTTTTTGAAATCAGCTACAGGGAGGTGATTAGGACATAGAACAACAGATGGAGCGCTGGTATAGTACTACCACTGAGCTATATTCAAGGAAAAATGTAGTCACCAGAAGATGCCTTTGAATGTCATAGAGCGCATACCAGAGCTGGAAGGGTCTGACAGAGAACCAACCTATAGACGAACTTAACGAAGCGCTGGACTCTTCTCTTGCCTCCAGGCAAGGGCACCAGGGAAAGTACGGTATTCCTACGAGAAGTACTGAAGTGCTGTAAAAAGACACTCATCACCGAGTTTGCATGAAATCCTCTGCCTCTGTTGGAGTGAAGGCGAAGTACCACAAGACACGAGGGATGCTAACGTCGTTCCCACTGTACAAAAACAAAGGGTGACAGTAGCGATTGCAATAATTATCGTGGCATATCCCTCCTTAGAATCGTTGGGAAAGTCTTTTGCACGGAGTAAGTACTGAAGAGGTCCCAAATACTTGCAGAGCGAGTTTATCCTGAATCGCAGTGCGATTAGTATTCCGTGCCAACAGATCCACTATAGATATGATCCTGTTCTCCCTTAATCAACTTCAGGAGAATGTAGGGAGCAAAAGCAGCCACTCTTCATTTGCCTTCATAGATCTCACAGAACGCTTTCGATCTGGTCAGCAGGGATGGCCTCTTCAAGATCCTCCCAAGATTGGATGTTCCACCCAAATTTCTCAGCATCATCAGATCCCGTTCCACGAAAAGACTGGAAGGCACCGTCATCTTTGACGCTCAACATCAGCTGCCTTCAACATACGAAGCGGAGTGAAACAGGTTGCGTCCTGGCTCCACCCTGTTTGGAATCTTCTTTGCTGTGATGCTGAAACCATACATTTGTTCTACAGATAAAGTATCTACCCTCCGACCAGGACAGCCGGAAAGCTCTTTCAACCTCTACAGACTAAGACCAAGACTAAAGTCAAGCTGAGTGCCTGCGTGACTTCCTCTTTGCAGACACGCGCACAGCAGTAACCACCACTCACAGCCGAGGACCTACAGCAGCTCATGACTCGCTTCAGCGATGCCTGCCAAGACTTCGGGCTCCCTTAGCTTGAAGACAACACAGTCATGGGACAGGATGTTGCTCTCCCCCATCAGCATCTCATGATCATGAACTGGATGTCGTCCCATGACTTTTTTTTATCTGGACTCAGCGGATCTCAGACACCCTCACTCACTTGACGCAGACCTGACAGGCTCATTGGCAAGGAAGCAGTCACCACCATGACCAGACTGACAAAGAAAGCATGGAACCAACAGCAAGCTGACCGAGCACACAAAGATCCAGATCTACTGAGCCTGAGTCGTAAGCAACCCTCCAAGAGCGAAAAGCTCAATGCTTTTCATATGCGTAGCCCTCCGACGCATTCTGAACATCACCTGGCAGGGGACAAAGTCCCAAACAAACACTGTCCTGGAAGCACCGATGCACCAGCATGTACACGACTGCTGAAACAGAGACGTATGCGCTGGCCTCGGCCATGTTCGTGCGCATGGATGATGGACGGATCCCTAAAGACCTCCTCTATGGAGAACTTGTGCAGGGAGAACGCCCACAGGCAAGACCCACAGCTGCGCGATTCAAAGACTTGTTGCAAGAGGGACCTAAAGCCTTGAACATCGACCAGAACAACTTGGAAGCAACAGCCCTCGAACACAGTCAGGTCCCTGGATACAAACTGTGCAAAAGGTCCTCTTCAAGTTCGAAGAGACACTCGCTCAGCAGCACGGGGAAAGAGAATGAGAAGAAGGCTGTAGCCCAGCAGATAGACCAAGTCGTTGGGTATTTAGCTGTCTTTAGCGCTGGCACTCTCGCATAATTATTTGTCTCAGAGTGTTCTCGGGTTCTCGCCTCTAGCATTCCATTCGGGAATCTTTGCTTTTGTGGATTAACTATGTCCACAGCTTCCTGCTTTTCATTACAAATCGTTCGGTCAACATAACTTTCTCCTCCTGGGTTCCCACTGCTGCCTTGTTACCGTCTTTCAGTTAATCGATTAATTCTTCCCCTTCTACAGCTTCTTTTGAAGCTTCTCTCAGACCGATCTTTTCACATAGTGCTGAAACATACTATCCTTGAGTGGGACCCAGTTTTGCACTCTCTCTCGTCTTTATCTCCCCTCTCTCATCAATCTCTCTCTCTCCTCCTCTCTCTTCGTCCTCTCTCTCTCTCTGTTCATTTGTGTTGTGTTGTGTATTGTGTGTTGTGTGTGTGTGTGTGTGTGTGGTGGTGTTTGAATGGGTTACTGAGTTTATTTGGGTTTGCCATGAGTGTATGCATGTGTGTGCGTGTGTGCGTGCGTACGTACGTGTGTGCGTGCGTCCCCTGCGTGCGCGTGTGTATGTGTGTGCTAATTTGTGTATGGGCTAGTTTTTTTGTTTAAAGTCTTTTTATCGTGTCGATGATTTTAGACTCTGGCATAAAGAAATAGCAAAACTTTGTTAAATTTTTAATATCATCAATTTTTTTAACGGAAAAAGTCAAATGAAATAAAGTAAAATAAAATGAAAACAAAGAAGAGAGAGAGAGAGAGAGAGAGGAGAGAGAGAGAGAGAGAGAGAGAGAGAGAGAGAAGAGAAGAAGAGAAGAAGAAGAAGAAGAAGAAGAAAAAAGAAGAGAGTGTGAGAGAGAGGAGAGAAGAGAGAGAGGAGGAAGAGAGAGGCAGGGATGGAGGGAGAGAGAGTTACAAGAAGCGTTGCAATAGGACTACATAACAATTAACTAGCTAATCTCAATTTTGAAAGGTTGAAAAGATTGAACTGATCCCAAAATAGCGTAACATTAGAAACAGGCAAAAATATATCCTTCGACTTCCGGAGGAAGGAAAGTTTTCATTGAAGCACAGTTTACCAGTATATGCTCAGTTGTCAGTTTCTGTAGAGCAGACACACTAAATGTCTTTGCAGTACTTTTTCATTAAAGCATTTAACAAAAGTCTGCACGACAAGGCAAGTAGATCATTTGATCTACTCGCACATTGAGCATTCAATACTGAAAAATACTTTGTCCCAGGCGAGAAAAAAAAAAGTCGTATCGTTTCATTTTCGATTATGTTACACTTTTTTTTTTTTTTTTTTTTTTGCTATTTCAACCTCTGCGCCACCACAGAGGCAGTGCACCCACGCCGCTCATTCTGACACCCCCGTCCACAGCCACAGCCTGGTCGCCACGCCGCAGCCCCGGCACCGGCAATCCACAGGGAGCAGTCAATGTCAAGCCGTCAAGAGGCAACCCACCGGGAGGAGACACTGCACTGCTGCCGAGTCACTTCGATGGTGTTCAGTGGCGCCTGTTCTGATCTAACATACGCAGGACACCACCTACTAAGCCCCCTACTGACGACAATAATTGCTTAGTCGCGGAGCCTGCGTGAGTGAGTTCTCCCTCCGGAGGGCGTCACCACGTCCGTCCAACGACAGCCCCCATGGACTTGCCGATACCGGTGACCGCGACGGAACCAAACCAAGGCCACAGACGTGGAGAGGACATCGAAATTGAGGCCATCATGAGAGCAAGGCATGAAGGGCCACAGAAGTTGAGACTTTTTTTTTTTTAATGCTGATCGATGAAGATAAACTGCAAGGAAGTTTAACAGCATTTAAAGTGTTTCTCGCCCCATTTTTTTTTTAGCGAGATAGTCAACACATTCATTGTAATAAATTCCACAATGGAA
>JADBJO010003059.1:242500-250000 GCA_016801955.1 Conus betulinus | reverse complement strand
TGAGCATGTCCAGAGGGGCATGGGTTCGAATCCCAGCCATGGTTCGTCCCAAGATGGGAAAAAGGGGGCAGCAGAGGGACATCCGGAGTCATGAACCGGGTGTGGCCCACCCGTGTGTGTGTGTGTGTGTGTGTGTGCATTCACACGTGTGTGTGTGTGTGTGTGTGTGTGTGTGTCATTTTCACACACGCCACACACACACACACACACACACACACACACAAACGTGTGCGCACACGTTCGATCGCTCTTACCCAGACATATATACACATGTGTGCATGTGTACGTCCACACCGTCACACGCTTGTCTCATATCACATTTAGTGAAAAGACGTTGCATTGAAGAACAACAACAACCGACACACGCGCGCACACACACGTATGCACATAACCGCACAATGCACACACACACACACACACACACACACACACACACACACACACACACACACACACACTCATGCCCACATACAAAAACACACACATACACACAGATATGTACTCATAAAGCCTATATGCAGATACGTGTGCGCGCGCGCGCACACACACACACACACACACACACACACACACACACACACACGCACTTCTGCACACGCACACACACATGCAGGCACGCACACACACGAGTGCACACCACACACACACACACACCACACACACACGTGCGCGCGCGCGCGCGCGCACACACACCACACACACACACACACCACACATGCGCCCACGCACACACATGGGCCCATGCCCACACATCGTACACCTTCGTGTACATCCACTACACACACACACACACACACACACACACACACACACACACAGAGAGAGAGAAATGGTAGTTAGGCACTACCAGCGCGTTGGGCTAATTCGTAGATCAGTTATCCGCCGAGTCGTAGCCACGAGACCCTCTTCTTCAATTGTCTCATCTTTGTTGTTAATTCATTCACCCATCAGCTTCAAATCATGCGTAGTGTGGTCTCAAAATTTAGCGGATGTGGTGTAGCGTATATGGACTGGTCTGCACGCAGTGACGCCTCCTTGATGAAACTGAAACTGTACTACATTAATGGATTGGACAGACATTTTGGTAAATCATACAACATGAAGTTAAAAAGCAAAGGAGCGATTGTATATCCCTTAGGAATCCCCATGTTAATTTGCCTCGAAGCAGACAAAGTATTCCCTATTTTTGTGATATTTTTTCCTTCTGCCAGGAACGATTTATATATTGATAAACACTGCCACTAACCCAATATTTTTAAGTTAAAAAAGTAGTCTCGCGTGCCATATACGGTCACAAGCTTTCTGAACATAAAAAAGTTGCTTATACACTTTGACGTTTGGCAGATTGTTGCTTTATTTCTGTGGTAAGTTTTAGTGAAATGATCTGTCGTAGACCTGCCTTTCTGATATCCAGCCTGATCGACGGGAATGATTTGCTTCTTATCACAAAAAAGGTTAATTTCGTTAAAATATTTTTTTTCCAAATTTTTTCCAACATGTGTTGTTAGGGATATCGGTCTATAACTTGACGCCCCCGACAGCGGTTTGGCTGGTGTAAGTAAAGGAGTTATGACTGAAGTTTTCCAGTTCCCCAACATTTAAGATACAACTGTGTAGAATTAAGCGCCATTTCTTCGGGGAAAATGGCTGACCATGCTGTAGTAGATACCATCATACACTACAGCAGCTTTGTTTTTATTTGTAAAGGACTCAATGGCGTCTTCCAGTTTATTAAAAGAAATAGGGGACATTATGATTTTTTTATTATCCGGAACAGGAGCACCGTACTTTTTTCGTTCGTTGCTTTTTTTCATATTATGTTGGGTTGGTGTTAATCCTTCATCACTATGGATTTTGGCAAACATAGCAACAAATGTTTCGGCCTTTTCCCAGGGGGCTGGGAAGCTCTCATCCTTTGCTTTGACTGAACCTGTTGGAGACAGAAACCGTTTTTTTTTTCCACACTTTGTGGGCATCTTTGTAGTCTGACGCTTCGTGGGCACAATACGTAGACCAATATTGTCTCTTGCTTGTGCACAAACTCTATTGCAATATAGAAAATCACAATGACACTCATAATTTTCGGCTGCTTGGCCTTTTTCAGAGAAATACGCCTTCTAGGTATGCCATGAATTATTACATTATTCCAGTTGGACCGTCCTCCTAAGTCATCAGTCTTCAGTTCTAACTGTAGGACCTTCTCACTCACTCTGTCATTTTGTTCTTTTAACTAGTCGTTTTCTTGTTTGAATTCAGACACTTCACGTCTTAAGGATGACACATCCTCACGCAGACCTGCACACGTACCTTTCAGTTCTTTCATGTCCTCTTTCATTCAATCAAAGTTAGTTTTTAATCCATCGAACTTCCTGGTCAGATCTCGCATACATGACATCAAGTCTTTCAGAGTTGGTTCAGCACAGGTCCGACTAGGGGAGGGGTTGGAGGCGGCTGATGCTTCAGCCTAGTCTGTCGAAGAGTATCCGCATCGTCCGCCTTGGTGCTGAGAGTAGGTCCGTGGTTCAGTTCAGTATACCACATTTTCACAATAATAGTCCATGGAAAAGCAGAGGCAAACCCACTGCAACACCGTCCTGCCTCTTCAGAAGTTTTTTTTTTTTTTAACTTTTTAAAATGCTTTAAACAAAAATGACAATACCAAACACACACAAAAGAAATCATAATAAGTGAATCAAACATAAAGCTAGAAAAAAGTAAGAGAGAGAGAGAGAGAGAGAGAGAGAGAGAGAGAGAGAGAGAGAGAGAGAGAGAGAGAGATACTCGACTGGGTTTCTGCGTGACCTCAAATGCTTTCAGTAACATGCTTTAAATCAAGATTTGGATGTTGGACAAACAAGCTGTAAAACATGGTGGAGAGTACATGGGCAAACAAGACCTGTATCAGCCATGTGTAGTGTAACACACAAATACTAAATATTTGATCACATGCGGGAACAAATGTGGCCATTTTTCAGAAAAAAAAAAATGATCACCTGAAATTAAGTGTATGCTGATAATACAGAGAACAGATGGGCAAAAGGATAATGATTGTCAGGCGAATCAAATGAATTGTCACAATCCGATATAATTCTTTACTATACGTATAGCTGTATTTTGTAAATTATATTATGGATTGATTCGTCGTCAGATAACAATGGTGTGTATGTTATCCATTTGTTAGAGAAATTTGCCCGGTTAAATTGTAAACAGGCATTATGTTCTTCGATTTTATATCTGAATTTTTTTTTTTTCAGGAAGACAGATATCTGTGGATTTTTGTTTCACTAGTTTACAAATGTACAAATAGTATTTTGCAAACAATATTAAGAAATAAGACAATTCAGAAGTTTCAATGTCCGACAGAATAATGTCCGACAGAATAATTTCTCACAGCACGCGCATACATGAAAGAAAACGTCCACACACTGACCGAAACAATGTAGGCGAAGATGACATGATAATAATGATGCAAACAATAATCAAGATAATCCACACAGAGCACAGGATTTTACTTATAAACGGGAACCTCCGTCACACATTTTTTACATTTTCCAAACCGGAAGTTTATCCCCCTGTGTGTGTGTGTGTGTGTGTGTGTGTGTGTGTGTGTGTGTGTGTGTGTGTGTGTGTGTGTGTGTGTGAGAGAGAGAGAGAGAGAGAGAGAGAGAGAGAGAGAGAGAGAGAGAGAGAGAGAGAGAGAGAGAGAGAGAGAGAACATTTGATGACAAGGAAACGTGATTTTTGGAAAGATTTCATTATGTCAAATGTCATGCAAAGAAATACGACGTACTGATCTATGTTCTGGCATGTTGATATTGATGGGTACAACATACTTTCTCACCTTGGTACCTGACCCCTCCGCACAAAGCTTCATATTTTTGTTGTTATTGTTTTAACCTAAAAAAAAAAAAATAACTGCAATTGTTTTAATCGACCAAATTCATTTCAGAAGTGTTTCTCATATTAAGATGTATCGAACATATCATTAAGCTTAACAAAACAGTCGAACAGTCATTCTCAATGTCATTTTCAAAATACAGAATTTAGAGTCACAAAACGAAGACCAACCACCAGAAAGAAAGATTTGTGGAAGGAATGGGGATCAACAGAATAACCGTCTAAAGGATCACTAGTTACGACCCGCAGTACCCCCTACATCTTACCTAAAAGACTGATTTCCTGGAAGTTGTGGCAAATGCTCATGCCTTTCCTGACGCACTGATGGCTGCCATGTATGTAGCCGGGCTGTATTAGAACTTCCCGACCAAGAGGTCCACACATCCTTACCACAGAGTCTGAGATCCTCGCAGCGGTCAGATGTTAGTTTGCCAGCATTGCCGGTCATTAATACTTTCAAAAATGCATCCTCTCTGAAATGTTTTCGAATTTAACGAAATTCAGAAATTTACACAACTACGGAGATGCTCACAACGCCTTGCATTGCCAATAGTTTCGTGGACTCGCTGGACAGACGGTTGCTAACAACGTGAGCTTAGGACCCCCCACTGTGACGTCATTTAACGGACGCATCACTGACTGGCCACACTGAGATCAGCCGATTTCTACAGTGGCTGAACGCCCAGTGCTCTGCAGATAAGTTCTGTATCAACTGTGTCACCCCCTTTCCATGGACGTCAGTCTGTCCATTACAGGAGAGTCTACGTAAAGGAAATGGATGCCCAGGATAACCCTGCCCTTTCACACACACACACACACACACACACACGCACATTCTCTCTCTCTCTCGCGCGCGTGGTGTTCACGAAATTCAAACGAAGACAGACGTGTTTTGGTGTGTCCTCTGTTTACGATAGAATCACGCGATCCTCAAGTTGCTTACAGTCCTGAAAGTTGTATACAGTGCACCTGAGGGACCATGCCGGAGGTGGCTCTGAGTTTCAGAGCAAGATGTGGCTCCTTTGTGGCAGTCTACATCAATTTTATGTGTCGCCGAACCAAGGAAAAGATTGCCATGCGATGTCGGACATTGAGAGCGACAAGCCGTACGGACGGTGTCATGGTGGGGATGCTCCTCACTGTGATTTTCTTCAGCAACCTTTTAATGCAGTGTGGCGACGTCGAGTCAAACCCCGTCCTCCCAAGAGGGACACCAAGCAGACATGTCTGACCGGTTCTAGTGGTGGCCGGAGACTGAGTGTGGAGAGAGGCCAGAGGAACCAGGGGGACAATGCACAGTCGTCCATGCAACATAGAACTGACAGTGACACTGTTCTTGAACCAGCCTTGTCCAAGCTGTCTTCCATGAGTGACAAGTTCGATAGCTTGAGAGAGGATCTGACCGAGATCAAAGAATTCTTTGTTGGTTTGAAGGAAGAAGTTGAATCTCTTAAAAGCGAAGTAGCGTCTCTCAGGTGGTCAATTAATGAACTGGAAGAAACGAACAAAAACCTTAAAGACAGCGTGCGAAATTTGGAGATGAAGACCAGCGAATTAGAAGACCGTTCGAAAAGAAACACAACATCATTGTACACGGCATGCCCAGACAGGCCAACGAGACAAGTGATGATTGTCAACATTTGTTGAGACTTGATTTCCAAGAAGCTAGAACTGAGCGCCGACGTCAGTTTTGATCGAGTCCACCGAGTGAACGCAAAGTCCGATTCGCCCATCGTTGCTCGCTGCACGTTTTTCAAAAAGAAAAGGTGCAAATTCTGAAGGCGAAAAGGAATCTTCAAGGAAGTAAGGTTTTCATCGGCGAAGACTTCTTTCTGCGCATCAGGACGATAAAGAAGAAGCTGTCTTCTCACCTTAAGGCGGCCAAGGACCAACGAAAACGGGCGACAATGATTTATGACCACTTGTTCATAGACGGAAAGAAATTCGTCCTTAATGAGCAAGAAACGGGCATCATCGAGTTGACCTAGAGGTGTGGCCGCCCCCGAGACCTGTAACCGACACTGTTCTGTCCATAGACTTGGTGTTAAAAGAGGTAGACAAAAAAAGACAGTCACCGGTGACAACTAGTGCGACAAGAGAGCAACACTTTTGTGCACGTGGAAGTGATGGAACAACTCATGACACAACAGTGAGGTCACCGCCACGCGCGGTTCGTGCGGTTATGTTGACGAAGGACAGTGATAAGAGTGTGTATGTTGCCGTGAGTGATGAAGAGTTTTTAGGAAACAGTCGCGGGCCAAAAAATGTCAAAGATCAGTTTGATTTTAAATCGGATTATTTCGTTGTGGATGACGGCAAACATAAAAAAAATACAAGTTTCTCGATTTGAATGTGAATGGTTTGTTATCTAAAGTTTCAGATTCTGAGTTTGTGCAGTACATATCTTCATTTGACTTTATTTGTTTGGTCGAAAACTTTTATGGAAGACTTTAATAACACAATGTTCACTGAACATACGGCGTTTGTTCAGCCTGCCGTAAAATTCTCGCAGAAGGGAAGGTGTTCAGGGGGAGTAATTTGTTTGATTAAAAATAGCCTAGTTGCAAAAGTGAAGCAACTCGACATGGGTAACCGTAATTTTCTATTGTTTGTTCTTGATAAGACTTGATTTCATTTTTCTAAAAATGTTCTCTATGTTTGTGCATATGTCCCTCCAGAGCACTCACCATATTATGCCGCGTTTGATGTGGAAAACGGAATAAGCCAGTTAGAAGATTGTTTGACTGATCATTTCATATCTACGGAAGACTTTTCGTTACTGATGTGTGGGAACTTTAATGCCAGAACAACTAATATTTTCCCTGAGAGTAATGATGATGATGATGATACGATGAATTCTTGTTTTGAGAAGAGCGATAGCGCAACGATTACCAGATGTTCTGAGGACAAAACTGTGAATGCATATGGAAAATATTTTTTGAACATGTGTAGCACTTTAAGATTATTTATGTTAAATGGTGTATGAAATGGCGACAAGTCTGGGTCGTTTCACATACATTTCTGATTCAGGTTACAGTGTTAATAATTATTTTGTGTCTTCATGTGATTTATTTGACTATATAAATAAGCACTGTAGTATGTTGGTGCTGACAAAATTGAATCCGATCATATGCCCTTGGAATTTTGCATGAACATGTCTGATGTTGAATTAAGTATGATTGGGGATTTGGGTGAAAAGGAATATATGGAAAGATTCGTGTGGAAATGACGATTATGCAGAACAGTTTTGTGATATGATCAACTCTGAACACATTCGTGAAAAGCTTTTGTCAGCAACGATGTTGATTGATGTTAATGTAAATGATGCGTTAGAGATGTTCAATGATATTGTGAAAAATGTTGCAGACTGTATGAAACAGCATATCTGTGTCAACAGACCAAAGAGACAAAACGACTGGTATGATACAGAATGCAGGAAGAGAAACGAAAGATGCGCAGACTTTTAAGACAATTTAGGAAGACATCTGACAGCATTTTGTAAAGCAAGAAGGGAGTATAAAAATCTACTGCTTAGAAAACAGAAATTGTATAATGATTTTCAGTTTATGAAAATACTGAACTCTGTGAATAATCACCAAGAGT
>JADBJO010003059.1:215000-235000 GCA_016801955.1 Conus betulinus | reverse complement strand
CATCTACGAGAAGGAAATATCGACGACAAAGCAAACGTGCTCACAAGACAGCTGAGGCTCTGTTTACATCTACACAGAAAGGAACACAAGGACCACACGCGCACTGTGCACAAGTTATCGAATCTCTAGTTCTAATCAACTTCACTCATCAGATGAAATAAAGACTGGAATGTGTGAGATACAAAAGAATGATACCGAAGAGCTCTAAAGCAAACAAGAGAGAGAGAGAGAGAGAGAGAGAGAGAGAGAGAGAGAGAGAGAGAGAGAGAGAGAGAGAGAGAGAGAGTGTGAGAGAGTGTGTGTGTGTGTGTGTGTGTGTGTGTGTGTGTGTGTGTGTAATCTGCTGTCAAATTAGAATAAACGCCTATTACGGCTATTTGTCAACTCGTTTGAGAAAGGGTACACTTCTTACACACAAAAGATAGGTAGAACACTGCTACACAGAGAAAATATTCTTTGAAAAGAACAAAAATTCTAAGCATCCAGTCAAGTTTCTTATTAATACAGACTATACATCTTTACTTGCGAAATGAGGCGACTTCAGGCACAAATCTAAACACTCTAAATCAACACCCATCTTACGCTAAAACTGGATGAAGATAATTGATTGCTCGTTCATTTTTGTTGTCCAGAGTGTTGCGCACCTTGCCCGAAGAAGACATAAGAGGTCGAGACGCGTCGTGTTTGTCTTGTGATTCGTTTGTCTACGTTTTTCGGCTGAGCCTTATTAATGATTTTTCAAATTTGTTACAATTCTTTAGTAACAGTTATTGGTAAAGTTTTAGATACATTGATAACAGAAGATGAATGTGAATCTGTAAAAGGCGACAACAAAACACAGTTCTTTAAACTATGGATGACGTTATGAAATACCTCGATATTGAAAATCTTGCGGGAATCTTGTTCGGATTAGATTTCACTTAATTTTTTTTTTATACAGTTATATAGACATATTAAAGATTACATAAAATACTGTGGTTTTGGTCCTGAATTTCAAAAAATGAAAACATGGTTTCGGTCCTGAATTTCAAAATTTAATAAATATTTGGCTCATTAGTCATTTTGGATGGACATCTGCTCCTTTCAATTCAGAAAGATATATGCATCAATAATGTCCTCAATTGCCTTTACTGCACATGTTGGCATCAGGAATGCTCACCAAAGAATCTGAAAGTACAAACGTCAAAACCATGTCATTAATCCAAAGAAACGTATGATAAAGACATTCTCCAGATGAAACAATGTTTTTACACTTAACGTTAATCAAAATTTTGCAGAATTTTCAGGTCTTGGAAATTCAACAATAGCCTTTTCAAAGATCTGTCATCTGTCAGCTGCTTAAAACTGATGCTATCAGCAACTTAAAACAAGTGTTTCATAAATGTGTGCCTCATTTCACACCCATCCATTCCCCGTTGAAAATGAACAATTTACAATTGCATATAGCCATATTGCTACATAAGAGGCCACCTCAAGAAAACACAAATAAAACTAATGCATCTTGAGTTAGAAAACAACGCAGACTACTACACCCAAGAATAAGAAATTACAAAACTGGAAGATGAACTGGAAGAGCGATTTCAAAAGCACGGGACTGTGCAGACAACATTCCTGTTTAAATCAGTAGAAGATGCTTATAAATCTTCTTTCCTCTTTATACGCGTGTTAAAAAAAATGTCACAAATATATATGCGTCATAAAAAAAGTCATAATCATACATGCGTCATAATGTATTTCATCACTGGCCAAGTACTTTCTGAGATATTCCATAAAGAAGAAAAACTGTTTGGGGCCGTTATAGCCGCTAGTAACGGCTATTCTGGTGACATAAATACAGCGGGCATCATCCGTGACATATAATGAACATACCTACAAATTTTCAGAAAGATCGGCCCAGAAATTTTGACCGGAGCGAGTGGAATACATTTTGACCACGGACAGACACACAGGCAGACACACAGACAGCATTTCCTCATTCCCATTGTAAAGTACTCCCTGTTCTATAAGAACTGGGACCACAACAACACAAGAACACGTCTTTGAACGAGAGAAGGAATTATCACAGACAAAGTATGCATATTTGCCGAACAGATCAGATTCTCTTCGCATCCATACAAAAAAAAAAAAAAAAAACAAAAAAGGCACACACACACACACACACACACACACACACACACACACACACACACACACACACTGACTGACTGAAACCATTTCTTGTCAGATTAACTCAAAGGTGTACTGACTGACACACACACACACACACACACACACACACACACACACACACACACACACATTGCGCAAATCTTTAAATCGCTGGGTTGTCACTTCACTTTCCCTATATAACACGAAGAAGAGACTCACGAAAGATGTGAAATACAAATGAATGATGCTGAGTTCCGCACAGCTCTGAACCAACTGGAAAGCAGTTTAGCTTTATGTGTGTGTGTGTGTGTGTGTGTGTGTGTGTGTGTGTGTGTGTGTGTGTGTGTGTGTGTGTGTGTGTGTGTGTGTGTCTGTCTGTGTGTCTGTCTGTCGTGCGTGTGTGCGTGCTTGCGTGCATGCGTGCGCGTGTATGTGTGTGTGTGTGTGTGTGTGTGTGTGTGTGTGTGTGTGTGTGTGTGTGTGAGAGAGAGAGAGAGAGAGAGAGAGAGAGAGAGAGAGAGAGAGAGAGAGAGAGAGATCTGCTGTTAAATTCAGGTAACGCTTATTGAGAGAGATCTGCTGTTAAATTCGGGTAACGCTTATTGATTTGTCTACTCTTGAGAAATGGTACATTTTAAATACACAACAAGATAGGTATTATTACAATTCTTCACACAGGAAACATTCTTTTGGAATGATCAGCTCTTATACAAGCGTTTAATGAATCTACATAGTACAGACTCTTTTACAAAATTCTTGCCTTACACTTAGTACATATTTAGACACATGAATAGCTGATGATGGATGTGAACTTGTGAAAGACGGGAACACATGACAGTCACTATGGACGACGTTATCTCAGTACTGAACTTTTTTCTACGAGTCTTGGTTGGAACTAATCTCACTAGGGCTTTTGATCAATTTTATAGACTATTTTTCAAGACTGCCTGAAATACTGTGGTTTCGGTCCTTAATTTAAAACTGTGATGAACATGTGGCTTATAAGATAGTTCAATTGGCGATCTTGGATGGATATCTGGGATTTTCAAATTAGAAAGATGTACACATCAATGATGTTTGCTCTCACCCTAACTGTTCATATAGGCTAAAGAAATCATCACTATAAAAATCAGAGAAAGTAAAAACATAAATATCATGTCATTAACCTTTAGAAACGTATGATCAAAACATAAGATTTGCTGATTAAACAAGCGTTTGCACTAAAACTCTTTCAAAGTTTTACACAACTTTCAGGCCTTATATATATAAAGAGAAAGAAAGATGACAAGGAAAAGGGGCAGTGAAGGGGAAGGGGGATAGGAGTGAGAAAGGAGTAGGGCGTAGACAAAGAGAGGGCTAGTTAGAACCCCCCCCCCCCCCCCAAAAAAAAAAAAAAAAAAAAAAAAAAAAACCAAGATTAACAGACGTAAATAGAAACAGGTTTCATCATCTGTCAGAACAGAAACAGAACCTAAGATTTGTAACAACCCTATTTTCTCTCTGTGGGAAGTGGGCAAACTGTGATCTTTGTAAGGGGAAAAAAAGGTTTTGGTGTGCTGGCATTTCACGATAGAGACTAGCTCTGCTTCCCCCTTTTAGCTGATTCCACTGCTTTCTTTGTTTTTCTGCTCTGTTTGACTGTTGTTACTTTCTTTCTTTCTTTTTCTTTCTTCTTCTTCCCCTTTCAAAAGAGAAAACTTCTGAACTTCGCTGTCTGGTTTCCGTCGAATCACCTCCAAGGAGACAGAGATGAAGACTCGGTTTTTCCTGCCGTCTGTACGTATCTATGTCTTTATCCTTTAAAGAACATATCTGGATGCAAGAGTGTATCACGATTGACGTCCAGGTCTGGAAATGCTAATCTGAACTGAAGATAAAAGATTCGATTGTGTTGATATGCATAGGGTGAAGTAGGAAGTGGCCAGGGATCTTGGAAGAGTCAAGGCACTGACACTCCAGCTGCCCACCGTATTGCAAGGTCGGCGTGAAATGAATCCAAAAGGGATCGTATGACGTCGTAAGTATGCATATGAAACGATCCTGAAGATTAGGTTCGATCAGACTGGTGAAAATTGTGTACGCTGCTGTATTCAGAATGGATGTTTGACGTCCCCCAACCAACCAAATAGGCAAGATCACGATATTAAAGGCATACGGAAGAGAAAATACAGGATTTAGATACATTAGTTTGCAGATGACACTACCTTTACGTTAGAAGGAGGTCAGAAGTCACATGAAAAGCTGTTTAAATAAAACTGTGATAAAAAAAAAGTTTAGTGTTCGGTTAGGTATAGAGTAAAAATTAACAAAGCATATTCACGCTCTTATATCATGGAATGGAACTCCTCAAATTCAAAATTCTATGGTTGTGGTTTACAAATAGAATAGTGTATCAGATATGACAGAAATTAATGTGACAGATAAATTCTCAAAAGTTCAAAACTTGTTCAAAATATGCTCAAAAAGAGTAATAACGCCGTTAGATAGAATAGCGGTGTCTAAGTCATTAGTGCTATCAAAATTGGTGTACTTATGGATCCTTCTACCAAAGCCCCTTGATTCCCAGATTGCTTCATTCTAAAATATGTTCTTCAAACTTGGACCAACGAAAATGGTAAAAATAAAATAAAATGTTCAATGCAAAATGTTTAAAAGGGGGTGTTACGGATACCCGGCCTTAATATAAAGCTCCTTGAAAATCGCCTGGATAAGGAAAGCGTACAGGCAAAACTATAAGTGGAAAACAATCTTACATTCATTATGTCCCAAAATTAGTAATCTGGACCCGATAGGTTTGATGAAAGCAGTATTATAAACAAATCTTGGAAAGAACCTTTCCAAACATACCTAGTACTCTGCAAACACATAGACGAACACAAAAGCACAGATCTACTACTATACCAATTTTGTGCAACGAAAATTTAAACTTTTTTTTTTTTTACAAGAAATGGATGCAGAACAACTGACATTTCGTTCAACAATTAGTCGATAATAATGGCTGTTTTGTAAGCTGCTACGAACTGTCAGAAAAAACTGGGAGTTCAGTTCAATTTTCTAAATTATGTACGTTTTCAGCATTCGATCAAAGGCTATGCAAAGTGTGACGGACCGTTTCCCGTCCAGTCACAAATTTTCGTGCAATCGTGCTAACCGAAAGGTAGTCGTCCGGAAGCCGGTTGAAAAGTTTACCTGACTGCTGCTCACCTGCGCTCTGTTTAAGCCCGGTGAGCTGAAACGGTTAGGCAGTCTCTGCAGTGATTCCGGCAACGCAACTACGAGAAGCCGAGGAGGGACTCCTATTTGTTTTTGTGTGGCAGTCAGGTATTTATAATTCAATATCTATTTATTAGCAAACCGAAACCGTATTCCCGTTTAGGAGCGACTGAAACTTCCTCAGCGCACTGTGAAGGTTTTCTTTAGAAAAGAAAAGTATTTGTTGTGTTCTGTCATCCTATGACTTGATAGGGTAGAAAACGAAATTATTTTCGGAAAACATGAATAGATGAAGTGAGTGATAAAGGAAGTGGTCTTCAGGAAAAGAAAAAAAGATTTTGTTTATTCTGTGGCTTAACTAGTTATGAACTTCATGATGAAAAAAAAGTGTTGATTATCCCAATGTGGTTTTGCTAGGCTTCGCTAGAAGAGGGAGAGTTTTGATGCTATGGATAATAAACTCCTAAAGTGAGCGACATAGACTATCATATATGCTGGTTTTGATTTTTTGATGTGGATGAGTATTTAACTCTCTCTTGATATGAATATTGAATAGTTGTGTGTTGGTAAACAAGAGTGTGTGGAAATCTTTCCCTTTCCATGAAGTAGATGAATCTTTTGAAAAAAAAACCTTCTAAAATCTGGTGATTATATGAAAATGAAATGATGAAACATTCTTGTTATGATACAAGAGAAAGAAATGAACATTTTTGTCGTGATGAAAGACATTTATAGTTTGATGAAAAGTAGTCATTAATTGTGTGTAATGATTGTCATCATGGTTGACTGAAGAGGTCTAGGTGGGAATCCTTCCCCCAATTTGGAAACTAGATTTTGAAAGGTTTATATTGAAATCCTTTCTTGTACAGTGTTGTGATTCCGGAAAAGGGATTGTTGTAGTGTTACGAAGAAAGAATATGCTGATGTTTGTCCCAAGTTCTTGTGGAATGTGATGTGGCTAATGAGTATGAATGTAGTCGTGATTGTAATGAATAGTAGCCATGGTAATCAAGGTAGTTGATCAGTTCCCCAGGTAGAAGAAGTGTACCCTGGTCTGAAGGGGACTGGCTGCCACTTGTTGAGGGTCAGGGCCGTGACTGTGCTCTACCCCCCTCGTTCTCCGCCTTGTGTTGGTGTGGAGAGGCCGGCCTGAGTTCTGACAACAACCCTACCTGCCACTGCGGCCGATACCGACTACCCGCTGAGCCATTTGGGCCAGAGATGGCCCTGCTGCCAAGCCAGACCGCCGCTCCCGAGATTTGATCCAGCGACCTGTTGGCTAGGCCGTCGCTGCGTTCTGTTTTGTTGTGTGAGCCACAGCCCCTGTGTGAGACTGTCGCCTTGTTGGCAGAGACGCCGTCAGTGTGGTAGTGATTTTGAGCCACAGCTCTGAAGTTCTATCAGTCCTGTGTCAGACTTGACTCTGTAGACGTCGTCTTCGTCGTCTTCATCGTCTTCGTCGTCTTCCTTGTCTTTAGCATCCTCCTCCTCATCGGTGGAACCCTGAGCCGTTCAGAGAACTGTGTTGGACCGGACGCAGTCAGCACCAGCAACGCTAGTAGATAGCCAGTTACATATATTGTGTCGTGCCCCCTGTGTTTGGCGTTACTGGAAGTAGTATATATATATATATATATATATATATATATATATATATATATATGTGTGTGTGTGTGTGTGTGTGTGTGTGTATATATTTCTGTGTTATGTGTGTACGCCTTATGTTTTGCGTGCCGACCTATTGATGAACATATTTATTATATATGTTTGTCTGATGGCTTGGGCAGCATAAAACAAAAAAAGTGTTGTTCTGTAGCTTGGCTGTCAATGTTCGGGTGAGTGGGTGTGTTTATGTCAATTGGAAAAGTCATGCATGCATCCATAATTTCTGTGTGTGAGTCAGACAGTCGGACACCTGCAACACACTCATTCCATCTGTAACACAAAGAATAGAAGATTAAAATTAGTAACGTTGATAGCGACAGGACTTTACCACTCAAAAAAGTGTTCTTAAAGAAACACACATTTATCACGATATTATGATGGAAGCCAATGAAGTTTTTAACATTAACGGATTTGTCAAATGAGAACGGCTTAATATACCTATTGGCTGGTTAGATGCGCTAAATTGAAATAAGGAAATTAAAGAAACAAAACCGAAATGGTATCAGTTAAAAGCATGCCATAGAATTCTGGTAACAATGTTTTGCAACGTATGCATTATTAAAAGTGACAATACAATTTTTGTAACAGAGATAAAGATTCAATATATCACCATCTGTGGGATTGTGAGTTTACACGTACTTTGTTGCAGGAGCTTGAAAGCGTTTTAAAGTGAAGTGTTCACTCCATGAAAGTTTGTCCTATAATGTGGAGATTATACTACTTGGCACTAATGATAAAACAAAAACCGATGGTGTGTTAGATCCGATAGTTCCAATGAGAAAATAGTACATTAAGAAATGTAGAATCAATAAATCAAAACCTAGCCTAAACATGTTTTTGAAGAAGTTTGGTTATAGATATTAAACGGGGAAATTCAGACTTCAACATAAGTTAAGGACCACTTGCAATCTGTCTGACAAATGCAACACGCGCGAAACCAAAAATGTTTCATGTGTACAGATATTTAATTGCCACCCTTGTGAATCAAATTAAAGCAATTTCATTTGGATTGCGTTAATGTTTTTGCAATGATAAAGCAATGTAAAGAGACCCACCCTGGGAAAGAAAATCCACAAACATGTTTCTTTATTCTGTTCAAAAACGGATGTGTCCACCCCCGCGCAGCAACACAATCGAGACAGCGCTGCCTCATGGAGTTGATGGTGTTTGCGATGACGGCCTGGGGGATGTTTTTCCCACTCCTGTCGCAGGACGTTCAGCAGCTGTTCCCGATTAGCTGGACGTGGGCGGTTTGCATGGACTCGCCGGCCAAATTCTCCCCAGATGTTCTCGATTGGATTGAGATCTGGACTGTTCGCAGGCCATGCCATCCTGGTGATCCCAGCTTCCTGAATGAAAGTGTTGACAGCCCTGCAGCGGTGTGGTGTGGCGTTGTCATCCTGGAGGACAGCTTGGGGTCCCGATCTGCTGGAGGGTCGCTGTGACCAGAGGCTGTAAGATCTCCTGCAGGTAGCGCTGCCCATTGAGCATGCCCTCCACATGGTAGAGAGGAGTCCTGTAGTGTCGGCTGATGCCTCCCCAAACCATAATGGAGCATAAAAGCAGCCGCCCTCCTGGATAGCATCATCTTGCAGCTGCTCCTGTGGGCGCCGCCACACCCTGATGCGGCCGTCTTTGGGGCTCACCATGAAGCGCGATTCGTCGGGGAACAGGACATGGCCCCAATGAGCACGAGTCCACCTTAAATGGTCCTGGCACCAAGCAAGTCGGCGTGCCCTGTGACCTGCAGTCAGCATGGGCTTCTTCACCGGACGCCTGGAACGCAAGGCGGCGGCATGTAGGCGACGCCGAGTGGTCTGCCCGCTTACTGCTGTGTTGGTGGAAGCACGCAGTTGCTGACTCAAGGCATTGGCGGTGGTTGTTGTCCTCCCGAAGGGCCTGTCTGCAGAGGTACCGGTCCTCACGTTGTGTGGTTTTCTTGGGACGCCCTGGGCGTGGCCGTTCCTGGACGGTGCCTGTGGTTTGATGGCGCTGTCTCAGACGGATGATGACCGAGTGTGACACTTGCAGCCTTCTGGCACCTCTCGGACGCCTACTCCGTCCTGCAGCCAGGCGATAGCTCGGGCACGATCGAAATTTCTCAACTTTCGTCTCGCTGGCATGTTGGTGTTGTGCTTCAGAACGGGTATTCGACGGCTTTTATGGCCATTGTGGTGAGCACAACGCACTCCCATACCTTCATGCTGTCACGTGCATCAGGATTTTTCACCTGTAGACAGTTCGAGTCAGTGTGCCCGGATTGCTGACAAACAGCTTGTTTTGCCAAACAAGAGCACTTTTCTGCACGCTCAAGGGGAGTCGGTGCAGCTGTTGCATGCTTGGCAGTATTTATTGAGAAAGGTCCTGACGACTGTCGCGTTCAGAACCCTTGGCAATTACTAACCTTTATTTGATATTTGATTTTGAAAGCACCTAAGGCATTCTTAGCATTATTAATGTTGATCACTGGATTTTTTTTTCTGTATGTGTGCCTCATGAAAAGAAAAGAGCAAAGAACGAAAGCAGCATACAGCTCCCTTGTTTTATCTCATTTTCATTCTTAGAAACAAAATGTTTATCTAAGTATGTTTATGTTTTGCATGGAGTTCTTTTCATCCATGATATATACTCTCCATCAGCATGCATGCATGAGCGATTGCATTCTGGCTGTTTGACATAACGGAATCCACGTATCATGATTATGAGCATATGAGTATTGTACTATTGTTTGCAATTCACCTGAAAATGTTACTTAGATAGCAACGAACATTCAAGAAAAAAAAAGTAACAAACAAACAAACACACAGAACAAGATTCAAAGGATATAAACGTACTTCCAGTTTTTCTTGAATACGCATGTAAAGAAAATGTCACAATCAAAACATGCGTCATAATGTATTCGTCACTGGCCAAGTACTTTCTGAGATATCCCATGATGAGGAGAAACTGTTTTGGGTCGTAACCCATAATACCCCCACCGAGGTCTGCCCTGGGGGACCTGGGTGGGGTGTCTTATTTTTAGTTCTCAGGGTCACCCTCTTGTGCTCCTTGAGGGTGGGACTTTGTTTAGGTGGGCTTTCTTTTTTTTCTCTGTTTTTTGTGTTTTTTTCTGCCTACCCATGGTTCTTTCACCTGCATTCTCTTTCAACATTCTCCTTAATAATCTGCAGTTTTCTGTTTCGTCTATCTTCTGCCTTTATGGGTCGTTATCCTATTCTTTTCCTTTTATCACAAGTCTTCTATAGCACTTTCTCTGTTTTCTCTATGACCTCTTGCTCCACCGTGTTGACCGTGCGGTGCGACCCGTGTCAGGGGAGAATGGTGTCCTGGTGGTTGAGAGGGACCCGGAGTGGGATCCGCGCCCCTCAACACGCCACTTTGGCCCGGCCTTTCCTAGACGGGGGGCAGCATGGGGCCCAATGCTGTCAACCGGTCGCCTCCACAGTGTGGGCATGGCATGGGTCAAACTGTGTGGCACGTTGCTTGCTCCGGAAGCCAGGTGAGTGGCCTCCTGTTCGTTCTCGACAGTTGGTCATGATGAGCCTGGTGGATGGGGTGGAGCGCGTGTCACGCAGTGTGTATACCTTCACTATAACCCTGGTGGTGTTTCCCTTTGCTAGAGGATCGCTTAGGGGCATCGCCTTTGTGGGCACTCGATGGCGGGTGGGGAGTAGGGGAGGTGAAGTTTTTTCCCTTATTATGAATCTAAACAACTACCTCCAAACAAAAAGAGAAGAAAACGATGATGGACATGGCAAGTGTATGGACGAGATTATCAATAGAGATTCAGATTCAGATAATGAGATAAGGGAAGTGGCAAAGAGAAAGGGTATCCAAAACGCATGGCCAAGCTTCCTTTTGGTGGAAGCAAAAGATCCCAAAGAATCCATTGCTCGGATTTCTCCGTTCGCGGTTTGCAAGTGGTTTGAGGGAGTCTCGTCCACAGGATTCAAAATGATTAAGAGACTCCGATCTGGTAGCTACCTTGTTAAACTGTGCTACGGAAGCGGCGTCTCGGTTGCTACTGAAAAGGGATGGTTCTCGGCTCATGGATATCACAGTTAAGGTTTCCATTCACCCCTTTCTCAACTACTCGAAAGGGGTAATCAGATGTGCTGACTTGGCTGGAGTTGCTGAATCGGAAATTCGGACTGAGATGGAAAGCCAGGGTGTCCTGCAGGTCCATAGAGTTAAAATCTCTAAAGGAAGTGACTTAATTGAAACCAACACGCTATTCTTGACTTTTGCTATGTCATCTCCTCCAGAGTTCGTCAAAGTGGGTTATATCCGAGTGAAAGTTACGCCTTTTGTGCCATCTCCTTTGCGATGTTTCAAGTGCCAACGCTTTGGGCATTCCAGCCGAGCTTGTCGGGGTCAGGAGGTTTGTCGTGATTGTGGGCAGAAGAAGCATGATGAATCTTGTGTAAGTGTTGTATACTGTGTCAATTGTAAGGGTGACCATCCAGCAAATTCAAAAAGTTGCCCAGTGTGGAAAAAGGAATGCGAGATTTCAGAAAGTAAAGATTGAGAGGAAATGTTCCTTTACTGAGGCTAGAAGATTAGTGGAAGCCAGGACTCCTTCGACTTCTACTTATGCACAGAAGGTGGTCAACGATTCTGCGAACCGGTCATCGGGTGATGATCTGGGAGCAGCTCCATTCACTGCTCTGGAGAAGAAATTGACAGAATTGTTGTCATCGGTTTTGGATCGGCTTACTACACTTGAGCAATCAGTTGAGGTTTTGACTCAGAAATGCAATAGTGTTTCCGACCAGCAGTGTACAACAGGCTTCAGTCCCTGCTGGTGAGGGAAGAGGTGTTTTTCAGTTGTACAAAGTACTGTGGACCAGAGGTCAGGGGTGAAGGATCGGAGGAAAGAGTTGTCCCCTCGCTCACAAGTCAATAACAGCAATACGAGACAGGCACGCAGTGAGGAGCGTCCTTTTCGGACTCCAGATCCTCTTAGGGGAAAATCTCGAAGTCAGATATTTTTGGTGCAGCAGGTTTCAGTCCAGTAAGAGCAAATTCCAAGCATGGCAACAAACAACTTAGAAATTTATCAGGAGCGTCGGCTTCTGATCTTGTCTTGAAGAACCGTTTTAGTTCTTTGATGGATAGTGAAGTTTCTGGGAAGAGGGGCTGATAGATATTCTTTTAATAACCTTACATGGACATACTCCAGTGGAACATAAGGGGAGTTAAAGCAAATGGTCGGGACCTTGAGCTATTGTTGGCAGAGTATAGATCTTTGATAATTGCTCTTCAGGAAACCCTTTTAACTGCAAGTAAGAAGCATGAGATTACTGGTTTCTCCTGCATACACAAGCCAGCTTCTGCAGACTTTTCAAGGAGAGGTGTTTCTCTTTATATTCATAATTCGGTACTTTATACAGATATTCCACTTCAGACGGATCTGGAGGCAGTGGCTGCTCGTATCTCATTGAACAAGGCAGTTACGATATGCTGCTTGTATCTGTCTCCATCTTTTGTGATTTCAAAGAGTCAGTTGGATGGTTTAATTTCTCAACTCCCTCGTCCATTTCTTTTATTGGGTGACTTGAATGGTCATTCTCCACAGTGGGGAAGTAACTGTACTAATTCCCAAGGGAAAGTTCTTGAAGATTTTGTGTCAGATCATGATCTCTGTCTTCTGAATTCAGGCTCACCGACCTTTGTTCTCCTTCTGGTTCCTTGACTCACTTGGATTTGTCCCATTTGTGATCCTTCCTTATTTTTGGACTTAGAGTGGCAAGTTCATTCGGACCTAAGCGGGAGTGATCACTTTCCGATTTTTATTTATTTTACGAAGCAATTGCAGGAGTCCCCTCGGGAAACATGGAAGCTCCGCTCTGCAGATTGGAGTCTTTATCAGCAACAGATTTTAAGTAGAATGCCTATGAATCTGTTGCAGAGTTATGATGATCCTGTTTTGCAGTTCACTAAAGTGATTGTAGAGAGTGCTAACGAAGCTATTCCCAAGTCCCGTGATAAACCTAATGATGTTAAGACCCCTTGTATGATAAAGAGTGCAAAAACTTTGAAGGGTAAGAGAAAGAGTGCTCAAAGACTTTTTGCTAGATTTCCTATGGTGGGAAACAAAGTTAAACATCAGGCATGTAGGGGCAAAGTGTCGGTATACTTTTAAAACCAAGAAGAAAGAATCTTGGAAAAAATTTTGTTCAAATCTATCTTTTAAGGTCAATTCAAGGAAAGTCTGGAAATTAATCCGTAAGATTAAGGGAAAGTCGGCTACATCAGCTATTAAAAGTTTGCAAGTAAACGGATCAATTATTACAAATAAAAAGGAGGTTGCTAACTTGTTAGCTGCTACTATTCATCACAATTCGTCAGCTGATCATTATTGCAAGGAATTCCAGCGTATCAAAAGATCTGCGGAGTCAAAATCTTGTTCTTTCGTGCCAGATAGTTCTGAGGATTATAACTGCGTTTTCAGCATGGATGAGTTAAAGGACGCCATTTTGAAAGCCAACAACTCAGGCTCCTGGACCAGATGACATTCATTATCAATTTATTCAACATTTGCCAGCTGAGGGTTTAAAGGTGTCACTGTTTAATCATGTTTGGTGTTCAGGATATTTTCCACAATCTTGGAGAGAGGCGGTTGTTGTTCCTATTCCTAAACCAGGGAAAGATCATTCGGATCCTAACAACTATCGTCCTATAGCTCTTACTAGTTGCTTTATGTAAAACTATGGAGAGAATGGTATATTCTCGATTGTTATGGCAGTTAGAATGTCTTGGGGCATTGGATGTTTCCCAGTGTGGATTTCGGAACAACCGCAGTACTACTGATCACCTGGTTCGATACGAGTCTTTTATCAGGAATGCTTTGATTAATGGAGAACATGTAGTTTCTATTCTTTTTTTTGATTTAGAAAAAGCTTATGACACAACATGGAGGTATGGAATTCTTCAGGACTTGAAGGCACTTGATTTCAAAGGTAATTTACCAATGTTTATTGCTAATTTTTTGTCTAACAGGCATTTCAGTGTTAGACTTCATTCTACCTTTTCAGATCCTTTGAGCAGGAGATGGGTGTCCCTCAGGGTAGCATCCTTTCTCCGCTTCTGTTCAATCTCAAGATTAATAATATATCGTTCAGTCAGTAAAGTCTGGGATTGATAAGTCATTGTTTGTTGATGATTTCTCTCTCTGCCAAGGGGAAAACCTTGGCTGCAGCTGAGCGTCAACTTCAGTTGTGTGTTAATCGTGTTCAGCAGTGGGTCACTGAAAATGGATTTAAGTTTTCAGCTACTAAGACAGAGTGTATCATTTCCATAGGAAAAGATCGCAGGTCTTAGAACCAGGTATCAGTCTCAATGGTCAGGTAGTTAAAGTTTCCAAACAAGTGAAATTTTTGGGGGTTATTTTTGATAGTAGGCTTCCTTTTTGCCTCACATTAAGTACATTAAACAATCTTGCCAGTCAGGTTTGAATGTTTTAAAGGTTATTAGTCACACTGATTGGGGTGCGGACAGGCGAACAGGCGAACTTTGTTGCGATTACATCGGGCTTTGGTGAGACCAAAGCTAGATTATGGTTGTGTGGTATATGGATCCGCACGAAAGTCTTATCTCAAAGCTCTTGATCCAATTCATCATCAAGGACTGCGGATTGCTCTGGGAGCAATTCGCACATTTCCAAAAGAGAGTTTGTATGTTGAATCTGGTGAACCCCCTCTGGAGCTAAGGAGATTGTGTCTTTCCATGAACTATTATCTGAATTTTAAAACTTCCTTTTACTATCCTATTTAAAAAAAAAAAAAATATATATATATATATATATATATATTTCACTTGATTAAAACACACAATGCTGCGTGGATCCACACCTCCCAAACACTCACTCGAGGTAAAAATACAAAGCAAAGATAAAACACTGATATTCAGTTTCATTTCGAATCATTCATTGCCATGCCATGAGAAGCTTGTTGAGAGTGAAAATTTGTGAAGACATAAAAATGAAACTGAATATCACTGTGTTTT
The DNA here is from genome assembly GCA_016801955.1 of Conus betulinus. Lineage (NCBI taxonomy): Eukaryota > Metazoa > Mollusca > Gastropoda > Neogastropoda > Conidae > Conus > Conus betulinus. The sequence goes on along the minus strand of JADBJO010003059.1, from coordinate 219,967 downwards.
TATCTTCCTTTGTATTTTTTACCTCAAGTGTGTGTATGTGTGGTCAGGAGAGGGAAGAAAAGGGGGCAGAATGACGAAAGGAGAGGGGCGGGCGGTGAGGGGCAGATGGTTAGGGAGGGGAGTGGGAGATGGAAAATCAGGAATGAGCATGAACAATGAAAGATTGGCGTTGAATAATGTTTCATTGTGCACCCTCCTATGCCCCGCTCCGCCCACTTTTTCAGCAGTTACTTGGACAGGGGTTGGGGGTACATTTATTGTGGGTAGAAGATTGAAATGTCGACAATCACTGCATTGCCACAATAACCAAGAACTGAATGAGCTCCCTAAAGCCATGTCTGTTTAAACTCCAGAGAGTGGCAGACACCACACTTCAATGAATGCTTTCTCACTTCAATGTTTCAGGCAATGAGAAAAGGCGGAATGGTGTGGAAAAAAAAAAAGAAAAAAAAAGGTGAAACAGAGACATTCGGCCGCTGGCTTCGATGAGTCAAAAACTGCCATCAAGGAAAGATTCATGACAGGAGACGGATGGCTCTCCATCCTAACTACAACTCAGTGATTAAAACTTAGCCCTGCTTTAAAGAAAGACCCGGGCAAATATGTCCACCAAACCCGACAGTGGAGACAGCAGCATGTCGATGTGGCTTATTGGAGTGATGCCGTTCTTCAGCACTGCGCGCGCCTCCTTCATGGCCAGGGGGAGTCAACCTGGCCCGCACGTATCACAGCACTTAGATCTGTGGCTCAGTAGACAGTCTCCACCATAGTGCCAACTTTGTCAGGGCCAAGAATGTGACCGTTTAACACGTTCAGTGAAGAAGAAGAGATATAATGGATACGCCAAGTTGCTCGTATAGAAAACAGGGAAGGAGCGTAGAAAGATCGGAAGAGAGAGAGAGAGAGAGAGAGAGAGAGAGAGAGAGAGAGAGAGAGAGAGAGAGAGAGAGAGAGAGAGAGAGATGTTTCATTCGTCATAGAATGAGATGCTGTTTCGTCCCAAAATCATGTACTGTTTTCCACAGCCTAAGCAATCATACTGATGATACTTTGAACGACAGACTTAAATATGTTATGACATGACATGATCAAAATTCGGTTAGATTCCTGAGACAAAATGTTTTCCGAAGTGTTCACTTTGCTTAGCATAGACTATACGTACAGTGCTGTTGATGATACTATGCCTTTCCTTTTCAGTGGGTATAGTATTCAGTTATGAAGGACGTTAGACACATGGAAGAGATCAGGGCAAAGGGGAGGGGGGCAATGATCCAGATGGGAGGTGGTGGGATACTCCATCTGGGCTTGCCTCACGACCCCAACTATCGAGTGCACAGGGGTGGTAAAGGACGCTGAGGGAGCAGAGACAGGAAGCGGGGGGGGGGGGGGGGGGGGGGGGGGGGGTGGGGGGTGGGTGGAGGGTAGGGGGCACTTAAGCTTACAGAAGATCATGGCAGACTGGACCAACCTACCTACCTGCCTGATCCCATATCTTCTGAGGCAACAGACCTAAACAGAGATGGGCAAAGGAGCGAAAGGTAAGGCTCAGAGCAGTCTGGTGTGTGACACTGACCAGGACTGAAGACATCCCACCAAATGATGCCTTGCTTGCGGTTTGAACATGTGACCCCCACATCGCACGCAGTACGTGACGCTTGCAAGCGCTCTGTGGTGGCTCATTTCTGATGCCTCTTTATCTGTGACTCCATTCTGAAGCGCCCATTTCCGGGCGAAAGGTGGGGTGTGGGGGGGGGGGGGGGGGGGGGGGGGGGGGGGGGGAGAGAGAGAGAGAGAGAGAGAGAGAGTTGCCAATGTAACAGTAGACACTTTCCAAATCACTTAAAAGAGAGCTCACAAACTTCAGACCCTCTTTTTCTTTTTTCTTTGCCTTCTGGAGCTGCTGGTGCTTTTACTTGCTATATCGTTTTTTTTTTTCTCTTTTTTTCTTTTAGGTCTTTTTCTCTTCCTCTTTGTTGTCATGTTCCTCCTTTTCCCTATTTCATTCACCTGTCATTCTTCTTCTTCTTTCTTTCTTTCTTTCTTTTCTTCCTTATTTCCTTCCTTCCTTCTATCTATTTATCTATCGATCTAGCTATCTAGCTACCTGTCTGTCAATCAATCTATCAATCAATCAATCTATCTATCTATCTATCTATCTATCTGTCTCTCTGTCTATCTGTCTGCTATCTATCTATCTATGTATCTATCTATCTATCTATGTATGTCTATGTATGTATGTGTATGTATGTATGTATCTATCTATCTATCTATCTTTTCTTTCTTTCTTTGCACTGACTTGTTTAGTTTTGTTTTCAGTCCTGAGAAAAATGCCAAAAAAATGGCATGTTTCTTATGTTTATGTTTATGTTTGGCATTCCTTGCTAGAAAGGTAATTTTTTCAAGAGAGGCAGAGAAGAAGAAGAAGAAGGAGGAGGAGGAGGAGGAGGAGAGGAGGAGGAGAAACAGGAGGAGGAGGAGGAGGAAAAAGGAGGAGGAGGAGGAGGAAGAGGAGGAGGAGGAAAAAAAAGCAGGAGGGTGAGGAGGAGGAGGAGGAGGAGGAGAAGGATGGGGAGGAGGGGGGAGGAGCAGCAGGAGGATATAAAAACGAGAAAAAGAAGGAGAAAAAAAAACGCATGTGTGAGTGCATACGCGCGCATGTATGTGTGTGTGTGTGTGTGTGTGTGTGTGTGTGTGTGTGTGTGTGTGTGTTTAGCTTACTCTGGGTCGCCGTCCGGCTCAAGTTACTGAAATGTCTACACCCTAAGCAATCATTCTCATCATACTTTGAACGATAGATGTAGATGTGATATATGATGGGATCAAAATTCAGTCTGACTCCAAAACAAAAAGCTTTCCAAAGTTTTCATTTTGCTGAGCGCCTAAGGCTACTTCCAGCGCTGTTAATCACATTAATTATTTTTCGTTTTCAACAAATATTCTGTTAAAACGACGCTACTTTGACATATCAAACTGATGATTATAAAAGGGAGGGGACGACGGTCTAGAGAGGGGCGGGGGGAGGAGTGATACTGGGCAAGCCCGTCAATTCGAGCTGTTGAGGGTAGTACATAAGGTAGTTAAGTGTGTTGAGGTTGTGGAAAGAGGGGACGGGGGGTGGGGGGGGGCGCGCAGGGAACCATAGCACATTGGACAAACCTGCATGATCCCACGTCATCTGAGGCAACAGACCCAAAAAGAGAGGGGCCAGGGAGCAAGGAGCAAGGATCAGAGCAGTCTGGCGTGTGACACTGACCAGGACCGAAGAAAATCCCACCAAATGATGCCTTGGTTGCGGCCTGAATTTGTGACCGCGGTATGTGACACTTGCCAGCGCTATGTGGCGGCTCATTTCTGATGCCTCTTTGTCTGTGACTCCATTCTGATGCGTCACTTTGCAGGCAGAGAGAGAGAGAGAGAGAGAGAGAGAGAGAGAGAGAGAGAGAGAGAGAGATGTGTCCAGACAACGGTAAAATCCTTCCAAAACACTTAAAAGAGAGTTCAGAAACTTCAGACTGTCAAATCTTACCAATGCTAGTGTACGGCTCGGAAGTTTGCAGACCAGACCTTGATTGAAAAAAAAAAGTTCACCTGTTTGCGTTGATTGTTAAATGTTAGCGTTAAGACACTTAATGCCATCGTCTATGGTGAATGTGGTAGATACCTTCTTTATGTTCATACATAATATACAAGATGTGTTAAATATATTGGTTGATACTTTTGAGAATGTCTGATGATCGTCTACCTTTAAAATCTTATAGAATGTTGCTAGCTTTCCATTATAAAATCAGAACAATTGGGTTTCTGCCGTATGCTTTACTTCATAGAAATATGGGTTTGGACATTAAGAGAGAAGACTAAGGTGTTCAAAATATTCATGTTTTTCTCAAAGAATTCAAGCAAAGGCTAATCGATTGTTTCATTCAAGGATGTGAGGCTCAGATGAGAGATAAAAGTCGGTTTACATTTTATGCATCTTTCAAACTATCTTTTGGTACATCTCAATACTTATTCTACCTTAAACAATGTGTATTGAAAAACACCTTAGTCAGATTGAGATAAGGTGTTTCAGCATTACGTACGCATCGGTACCGATATTCTAATAAAGTCTCCCCTACCTGCCCATTTTGTGAGAATGTCCCAGAAAGTGAACTTGATTTTATATATGCGTTTGTCCCAAATACTCAAATATTAGAGATAAATACATCCCATAGAGAGAGAGAGAGAGAGAGAGAGAGAGAGAGAGAGAGAGAGAGAGAGAGAGAGAGTGTGTGTGTGTGTGTGTGTGTGTGCGCGCGCGCGCGCGCAACCGTGTGTGTGTGCAACTGTGTGTGTGTGTGTGTGTGTGTGTGTGTGTGTGTGTGTGTGTGTTGTGAGATGACAATCGCTAGCCACACCATCCTCTACAACCCCCCTCTCTCTCTTTCTCTCTGTCTCTGTCTGTCTCTCTCTCTCTCTCTCTCTCTCTCTCTCTCTCTCTCTCTCTCTCTCTCTCTCTCTCTCTCTCTCTCTGTCTGTCTGTCTTATAATTTGCATTAGGTTACAGCCTACTCAATTTTCAGTCTCTCCCGTCACCCCTCCACCCCTTCTCCTCTCACTACACCTCCCCCAGTCTGCTGTGCTTACGTTTGCTGTTAACCAAGCGACCAATGGGACGGAGAAGTGTGATTCACTATAGATTTGGTCACCTGTTTCAGTCACCCTCCCTCCCCTCTCCCTTCCTCCTTTACCTTTCTAGTTATGCAGGTGATCACTTGTAGTTGAGATGAGGGTGGCATATGCTTTCTCCTCACAGCTTCAGAGAAGCCTACCGCCCCTCTCCCTTTTCTTCCCCACTCACCATGATCACGGGAACTACCCGTGCCTCAAAGGGTAAGAGAGACAACATAGTTTTTTTTCATTTGCATAAAGGCTGAACATACTACCAACGTCTGATATATTGTCTTCTTGAATCCTCTACACATTTTCCC